>JAPMOB010251053.1:0-15655 GCA_029875015.1 Lepomis gibbosus | reverse complement strand
AGATTAAGTGTACTTCTCTGTTTGTTCTCTTTTCAGAATGATTGTGACTCAGTTATTTGCTCAACCCCTCAGCCTTTTTTATTTTCCATTTAACTCTTTTAACCCTGATTGTAACACTGTAACTTTTGTTATATTTTATGTTGCTTTCAAACGTTTATTGTTTTTCCCTGTTGCTTTTATGTTTTATGTAAAGCACTTTGAATTGCCTTGTTGTTGAAATGTGCTATGCAAATAAACTTGCCTTACCTTGGTTTTGGGTGTGTTGTCAATTATTTTGGTAAAACTAAGCAAAAAAGAAAATGTTATGCATACTGTACAAGTTATGGCAAGATACTAAATATCACTGCAGACTCACCATTTGACAGATCTAAAAACCCTTCGAAACACTTGATATCGGCCATCTAGAGAATGTCTGTGTTGTTTTTGGTAGCGTTTGAAGATGAAGACTTGGAGATATTTATGTTAATTGAATTGGCATATTCTGAAAAATACAGTGCGATTGACTTCTTAATTGACCATAGGTTGCAGGTTGGCAAGCGTTTGTCACATATCAGTGGATGTGCTGAAAACATTTCAGCTCTCTAGGACGTACATGTGATTTTCTTAGAATTATTGAAGTTTGAAATGAGAAATGTCTAGAAATTTGCTGAAATAAGCCATGCCCACTTGGAGCGTTCATTACCAAAATTAAAGCATCAACTGACTACCCTGGATCATACAAAACAGATTTTGTACAAATCCAAGCAGCGAATTACGAGGTACAAACTTTTTTGCAACTGTAGTGCCCCCTACTGTTCGCAAAAAAGTTTTAGAGAAAAGTGATAAAAAGTTGCATAATTTTTAGAGCAGAAGGCTAATGACGCAAACATGAATCCAAAGATTAAAATAATAAAAGAAGTTTGACTCTAAACAAAGCCATTTGAGATAACAAGCAAAAATGTAAAGCTGGTTGTTATAGCGCCACCATGAGGTCTATAGGTGCTGCTTTTTTTTTTTGCCTGAGTAGTCTGTGGAATTTGCAACCCACCTGCCAATTTTGGTGAGTTTTCATGGAGCAGTTTTTCTGCCCAAACATTTTTAGCAGAGAAAAAGAAGGAAAAAAAAGAAAGAAGAATGAGAACAAAAACAGTGGCTTTTCACTGCTTGGATCGTTAATGACATCAGGAGAACGTACGGTATTATTACTTTCTCAGAAAGAATAGAGGAAATACAAATCATTTTTTTCAGTTTTAGCATGAAAAGACAGACCGCAAAGTTAACACTTTTGTTTATAAATTGGAGGTAATCCTCTTTGTATTGGTTAAAACCTCTCACACAAGGTGGTCATTTTCAAAGTATCACTGCAGGTTTGTAGATACAACACTTCCCTGTTTCCATTAAAACATCATTGTATCCTTCTGTTCTCAAAATAGCAAATGCTTAAGATGTCTGTCTGCACCAACGGATGATTCCAGCTGTGACAGGGACCACGTAGGCATGGGGGACAGCCTTCTGAGGGGGATCATAACCCTGGCCTTTCATATCAGCCATCAGAATGGAACCTGCCTGCATTAATGCCTATGATGCCTACTTTTGATTTCAATCTCGGGCTGTAATTAATGTGAGGAAAAACTATAAACTCCCCAAAAATCAAATCATTACTAAAATAACAACGGAGGAAGGAATTCTATAGAAGGGTATGACTTCCTTTTTGTTATTAGAAAAAACAGTTATACATCTCCCAAACCTTCAGTCTTTAAGAAGTTGATTGTTTTTCCACCACATGCTATGGCTTTAATTTTAATTCTTCCAAAATATATCTTGAATGGAGCAAATAATTATCACCATGCACGTTTAAATTAACTTGAAATCATAGCATGTAGCAGGCTACGTCCTCTAATTTAAAAGTCTTGAAGCATTGAAAGTAGCAGATGACTATCAATGCATGATAGCTGTATAAGTTAAATGAAGTAAACTATTGTAAAGCAAGCAACACATAAACCCATTGTTTTGAGTTGAAAAGTGTTTAGAATGCCAAATGCCAAGAGTCCACCCGTCCATTGTTTGAAAAACACCAAGTTTAGTTTCCTTTTAAGCAAATATTACATGGAAATTATTGCGTGAATGGATAGTGCGCAAGAGAAAATTTATTTGCATGCATAAAAACAAAATTAGAGACCCAAAACACTAGAGACCCAGGTTTGCTGTGAAACAGTGGGTAAAACCAACTTGAGAGGATGCCACAAACCCAACCAAATGCAAACATCCACCCATCTATTCTATTAGCCTATCCACAGCCATACAACTCCAACGTGGATTCAACACCTAGCATGAAAGCATCATATAGTTGCCAAACAACAACAACGTAAAGCCACCTTAACCACAACAAATCAATTCACCATAAATAAATAGCCCTACCAATTAAAATACATAAAAGCAGAAATTAGCAGGCAACAAATGCCAAGAAACACAAGCAAATCTTCAAAGAGCATTAAACAGACACCAATATCAGCAGCTTCATACTGTAGAGTAGGCTACACATAATTGTTGTGTCAAGCCCTCAAAAACAGAACAGAGGCATGGAGTTTGCATATCAACACACAAAGCAGCAACTTCTTACTTGGTGAAGTAAAGCAGCTGCTCTTTAGCATGTCAGTAGGAAGGAAGAGTGTGGTCGGTCCAAAGCTGTTGCAGGTGAGGAAACTCTCGTGGTTCTGCCTGTGCGGCTGCGTTAATTTTTCCCCTGCCTACATGACGCATAGCCAACAAGAGCGGTAGACACGGGGCAAATATCCTTCCATAATTGACATGGTCGGACTGTGGACAGCTTAACCTGATAATTAAATGCTGACTACTGCAACTCTAACATAGGCCTAACGAAGGTTGGGAATGTGCAGCAGCGCGACGGTGTGATTGGGTAGCTCGAACAGCCCGCCACGTGAGTGTGAAAGGGTGCGTTGGATATACGTTACAGTGAGTAGAGTTTGACATGTGCGCGCGTAATAGGCCTCACTGGATTTATTTTAGCGTATCAGCTCGCACACTGTTCCACTTGATGGGTAACATGTACCCGGTTGTAAAAAGCTGATGCGGAAGAGGATTAGGGCCATGTGTGAATTTTTGTTTTTGATTTCTGAGATTAAAGTCAGAATTCTGACTTTAATCTCAGAATTAAATTTTTTTTTCACATGTGGGCCTAATCCTCTTCCGCAATTCAGACAAAAACATAAAGTGTATGGGTTCATTTTTCATTGGGTTGAAAAGTGTATGGGTTCATTTATTTATTTAATGTTTATTTGACAGGGACAAATGCATAGAACATTGCTTTATAAAGAATACAAAGTAGATGCCATGCATACAGGTTTCTAGCCATGACAAATTTGCAACCCCTGTCCCTGGTTAGGCTTATAAAATTAAAACAGAGACTACAGAGTACTGAGATTAAAATTTACAAACATTAAAATACATACAATAAATACATCCCATACATGAAATAAGATATAGGCTTAAGTAGATGTAGTAGATGAATCGCAACAGAGTTTAGACACAATTAAAAACAAACAAAACATAATTTGAATTTAAATACAGTGTATAAGGAGTAAAAATATATTAAAACCATGTAAAAGATAGCGAGAAAAAAGTGACTTCTGTAGTCTCACAAGCTGCGGGAAGACGCTCCTCCTGGTGGTGAAGAGTCATTTAGGACGCTGGAGGCCTGCTAGTAAACTTGTCCTGGATAAAATTATCATTAAGATAATTTTCCTTATGTAGATAAATGGTGTCTAACCATTAGGCCTAGCCTATATTTAAATGCATTTAAATGTAGGCTACTGTGGTTTAGGACTCTCGAGTTTTTCAGTTACCCCCCATAGGCCTACTCACACTTACTCCATCAGTCACATAATAAAACTTTACAAAGTAACACAAGTCATCCAAGATGATTACAAATATTTGCCCATTTGAAATTGATATGGTGGCTGAGGTTGGGGTTAGGAGAGTGGGGGGTAGCAACCATCTGTGCAAACACAATCCAGATGATTTATGAACCCACCTGTGAGCTGCTAATACTCCAAAATGACTGGAGCCACTTCAGCTCTGGAACCACAAGCCACTGATTAACCACTGTAACCCAGACTGATAAATATACAGTACAAAATAGTATGTAGGTGGTCTGGCAGACAGATAGAGACAGTAATTATCTGTATTTCCAATTTTTCTCCATTTTAATCATCAATTATCACCTTTATCATGTTGTATATCCCGAAACTACAACTATATACATGGACTTATTTTGGTATCTGACAGCAACCTCTGTACTACAATAATATTTGCCAATGAGAAAGCCTTTGCTTGTGTGTGTTTAGATAACAGAGAAGAGAAGGAAAGATGTAGAGATAAAACATGAGTGTGTGCATATAGGAAATGGTGAACAGAAGGGGTGCAGAGCCACATCTGGAACTGAACTAAAATTTGTAGCTATTTTCAAGCTATTCCTCTTAAGTTAAAAGCTTCTGGAGATAATGTCTCCTCAGAAGAAAAACACAATGAAAACATACCATATTTGGTTAAGTTGTGTCAATGACCCCTCTCAGGTGGTAAGTTTCAACCCCAAGGAAAAGGACACTTGCCACACTTATGTCTGGCTTTTAATGGTTGCCACTGTTACCAGTCTCAGCCTAACTACCATGCCTGGGGGTTATTTCAAGAGCAGAATGTGCAACTAAGTTAGCCTGATTACTTGAACATATTACCAACATGGTTCCCCAAAATATTTAACAGTGAGTGTTTATGTTGCAAATTCAAAGCAGTATCAGGAGGCTGATTCTTTATATTTGGATGACCCCTAATATTTAGAAGAAACCAAAAATAAATACAAAGATAAAAATAAAATAAAAATTGAAAGTATATGTAACCTATAAAATCCAACTTTAATGGTATAAGTACATAAATGGCCACTAGATAGCAGGATGGGGTTATAATTGATTCAATACTGCTAAAAGGTTTCTCATGAGTTACTGTTCGTTTTTTAATTTAACAAGCTCTTATAGCGTAACCAGTACAAATACATCAGCTGCCTGAAAGCATCATAATACACTTGCCAAACAAACACAGAAACAGAAAAAGTTCAGCCACTACAAGAAAATGGATTCACATTAGATACCATTAGATGACATCATTGCACAGGAGCATCTGTGAGCTGCACAAAAGCTGAAATTGGTGCTCACAGTTTGCACAACAACACGAAACCACCGCACATAATATCTACTCAAAAATATAAACATTCAAAGACTTTTTTCTGCCAATGAGGTATTTGCTGTAACTTGAGCCTTCTGTCCTCAAATATGTAGAATATGTCATTGTTTGTGTCTGTAACAGACCTATGTGGGGTTCAGGGGCCTGTATCATGAAGCAACTGCAAGAGGTCAGACATCCATTTAAACAGCAGTGTGTTCAGAAAAATCAAATAAAAAAAACAGTCAAAAACCAACTTGAAGTCCCAAACTCATTGTGGCTATATATATATGGCTAACAAAACCATGAGGACTGCTATTCTGAGAGATCTGTATAAACTCTCATGTGATTCTTCCTTTTTGTGCTGTTTGTGAACCCTTTTCCAAAAACACTGCATTTGTGTGGTATCATGGAGAGTGCAGTCTTATGTGTGGACCCAAATGCAGACAACATGCAAGTGCACAGTTACAGTTCAACATAAGACAAGTACATCACAAAGACTGAACACAACTGAGGGCAATACTGCGACACACACACACAAGCAGGCAGGGTAATTAGCCACAGGTGAGACACACGAGAAATCAAGGCCTCTAGGAATCAAAGCTAGACAAAACACCAAACACCAATGGTTAGAAAATAAAACAGGAAGTAAAGCATTTGGGAACGCTAAAAGGCAGATTTACCAAAGCAAAACAGAAAACAGGGAACAGAGACAGGACCAAACAGGAAATAGGACTACACTAACATGGAGACATAGGACAAAGGACTAAGACACAGACACAAGGAGAGAACAGACAGGGCCAGACCAAAATGCAGAAACGTAACAAGAAACAAACATGCAAGACGACTGTCAAATAAACAATGACCAAACAGAGAACATAGACCAAGGCCCTGTTTCAGAAAGCAGGTTCAACAAACTCTGAGCGTAAACCTGAGGCAGAGCCTCCATTTTAATCGGGTGGAGCTAGAAATATGAATGCTGCCAACGCAGACCATGATTGGCTCTAAAATGCAGGAGTGGAGGATCAATACAATAACTACATTACGTTTTATACAGCGTTGTTCATTCATCATTTACCAAACTGGAATTTCCTTAATGAATGATAAAGTGCTGGAATTCTCCTACAGCCTGTTATTCATTTTAAATAGCTACAGGCCTATTTATTCAGCTGTAACCTGACGGGACTAAATGCCGGTGGCAATAACTGAAGATGAAAATATTAATCGAACAGATTAGACATAGTTTAGGCTGCTCATGGACATGTGATTGTAAAGTGACAGTCCGACTCATTAGCCTATGTGTATAAATGATTTTTTGCAGTGGAAAATGTGTCCAGGTTCAAACTGACTGAAGTTTTAGATGCCTTTTTTACATTAATAAAATTTTGCTCATTTCGTATTTTATGAAATGTTGTCATAACACATTCAGACTATCAGATAATGAAAAATTCACTTTTAAACTACATTTATTTGTTTCAGCTGCACTACAGTCATCCTCACTCAGAAATATTCACATCATATCCAGTTGATAACTACGATAGGAATGTTCAATCTGTGCGACTACAATATGAAAGGTTAGCCTACTTTTCATTGATCAGTTTTATACAGATTAGTTTAAACAACATACTGCAGCACTGTAGTGCACGGTAAGTGTTTTTGTGCAACTGTTGCCAACCTGACAGCTGTCTTAATGTCCACAGAGTCACTGCGTCATAAAGGACAGTGTAGCTTATAGATTTTATTCTGTGCTGAGGATAAATTTACGATGTCCAAAGATAACTATCTGTCCATGCATCAACTACAGATTGATCATAAAAGCATCATGTTCAAGATCATGTTAGGGTAAAAAAACTAATAGTCTATTTAACCATAATTTCGATGTTTCTAAAGACAAATTGTGTTCCAATATGTGCTTTAATATTGACAGTATGAATGAGGAAATGTCAGACAGCTGCAGGAGGGGAGGAGTCGGAGAGAAACTCGGCGTTTGTTAAAGTAAACCTCCTCCAGAGCAGGTTAGGTTCACAGCGTAAGTTGCTGGGGTTACAGACCTAGAGTTTATCTAGTCTCGTTCTCTGAGACCAAAACCCAGAGTTTCCCTCATCTCGGGCTCAACTTACTCATTCACTAAACCCGCTTTCTGAAACAGGGCCCAACACTTAGTAGACAGAAAACTAAATACAAATAAGCTACAATCTAACAGACTAAGACTTAGGATAAACAGAACACAAAGCAGACAAGACCAAAATAATAAAACACAGATGTACACGTGAACTAAGACAGAGGACTAAGAGCTAAGACACAGAACTATAACTGGGAATGAGTACTGGTAAAATCAGACTAAGCTGAACATACCAAATGAACATAGGAACAAACAAGGCTAAACAGTAGAAACACACAAAACCATCATGAAAACAGACCAAAACATGAACACGACACCACACTCCTAAAAGTTCGGTCTCTCGTCTGGATGGATCCTAATCTGTTTTCAAGTCTGTTTTTTGACAAAAACTGTTTCCACTTAGATGGCTATTCACCTGTGTGGGTTGTACTGTGCTTTTTTAAAGTTGTGCAGAGTGTGATTTTTTTCCTACATCAGTGGCATTTATAAGGCTTCTGCTCTGTCTGCTCTCAAAGGTGATTTTTCAATGACAAGAATTTACAAATTCCTTCCCATAGTCGCTGCAGGTGTAAGGCTGCATGTTTTTCAAGTAAAAAAAATGGTTTACAGCATTTGTCATAATTGTAAGGTTTGTTTTATGGGTTTGACTCAGAAGTACCAGTTGATGCTGTGTTCTCAAAGTTTCTCCTGTCTTGTGTATAATTTAATGTGTTACAGCCATTGTTACATTTATTCTTTGGTTTTGGCTCTTGCATCGCCATTCTTATTTTTTCTTCTTTAGTTTTGTATCAGTGCTTATAGTGGATGATGTGTTACCAAAGTTATTTTGGTTTTAGCTTAACATTTGTAATGTATGTGTTCTCTGCATTTCTTCTTTTGGTTTTGGTGCCGTACATGTTGCATTTCCATGGTTTTCTTTCCTATGTGACCCAGTGATCACTGTTTTGTTCTGATACTCCAGTTCATCCTGTCATATTGATGGTGTGGCCCCATTCAGCACAGATTTTGTCACATTTTCCTCTGCTGAGTTTGTTCAGGGTGTAAAAGCAGAGATTAATCATTAATTTCAGTTTGATCACAAATGGGTCTCTCTCCTGCTTCAGTACAAGCTGCTCAGGAGGAACTCCCTCCTGACTACCACGCAGACAGGAGGGAGTTCCTCCTGTTCGTCTTTAATCTGTGAAGGTTCTGGGTCCTCTCAGTTGTGACTGGAGTTCCTCCCCCAAATACAGAGGTGCTGGTCAGCAAGAACCTCCTCCTTCATACAGACATGTTGCTGTGAGAACTCTGATTAGACAAAACAAAGAATGTTGACGATTTTCTAAAAAGATTTTAAGAAATAATGGCCCAGTATTTAACAATATATACCGTGACAGTTTGAAATAGTCTGTTGTAAGCTCAACAAATCAGAAGTACAATATAAACAGAAGCCAATCTGAGCTCCACTTAGGGAGTGTGCAGTAATTAAGCTCGGGTGAAAAATGGCAGAGGGTATTGCAGGTTTTCTTTTGGCTACATCATACTGGCACAGTCGCTCTGCATCTTAACAGTAAGCAGAATTGTAGTAAAGTTGTTTGACGCATAAAGTTATAAACCTATAATAATTTCAGTTTAGCATTGGACATTGCCAAATTTTAGTATATTGTTGATGAGCTGTGTGACGATGATGATAATGATTGATACTCACTCACTGATTTCTGTCTATGGGGGGTAAAGCAGTCCATCAACTGCACAAAATGTAAATGGCAAACATTAACATTTTAGCCACAACATTTAAGGAAATTAAAATTTATTAAATTGATTGATGAAGTAAAACATTCAGGATTCATTCAGTTAGTGTGCTTCAGAAAAACTGTATTGTAGATTACAGAAATAGGCTCCACTTTAAAAAAAACCAAACTCATTACAAAGTCAAGGCAGTAAGACATTCTACAACAAAGAAGCAGTGCTTCTCCTAATTAGCTTAGTACAATCAATAACATCTCTGATCAAAACCCACTTTAATTACATCAAACATTTCTGTGTATTTAAAAACACGTGAAAAACCATAAAACTTTGCAAGACACAAAACGGAGGGATTACAAACTGACTGAACCTTCCCAGGTTCTAGATGCCTAATGAAAATCTAAACCCTAGTCGTTCAAAAATACTTACAGGTTTTTAAATTTCTCTGTAAAACAGTCTTATTCCACAGATTAATACATAGCTGCAGGAAATTAAATCCAAAACGGCCTCTGGAAGTCAACAACTGAAGACAACAGTTTCTTCCAGATCTAGGAAGCAGGCATATCACCCCTGTTTTTCTATTTTCAACAAGATATAAAGAGGAAAATACCAGACGCTAAAATATATTTATCAACAACTTGAGCATTTTGTTAAAAAAAGCCTTTGAAAGTTACCTTGATGAAATACAGTATTCATTTTGTGTCACCATCGTGAGACCTAAAGCCAGTGATAAGATGTTCAGACCAATGATAGCACTGCCTGCAAAAGAGCTGCCCACTCATTCATTTCAATGAGACATCAAAACAAACAACAACAAAAACATAGGGTTGTCAAGCAAAAAAAGTTGAAACTATTATACAATGTGATATAATCTGCCACAGAACCATTTTTGCCAGTCAAATAAATGCAGGCTCACATTCCATAACTTATTTAAAAGAACATTGCAGATCTAGTGTTTAAAATAAGGCTGTCTATAAAATGATTGTCACTGTGATACTGTAAAAACAAAAATAATTCTTTGAATAAAAGAGACATTATCTCAGGTTCTGCTGTACTGATTTAGTTTTTTGATTTTAGTTTGAATCCGACAATGCAGAAGTGTAATGCTAAATTGGTGCAGCTCATAAAATGTTAAAATACCAACAGCAATTCTGCTTTAGTGCAATGATATACTTTTATCACAGGCATAATGTCTCAAATACAGTCATGTCTTTACGCAGAGGAGCTTTGGGCATCGCTTGTGTGGACACTCTTGTGTTTTTTGAATTTTGACCAGCTGGAGAACTGTTCTCCACAAGTACTGCATTTGTAAGGTTTGTCCCCAGTATGTGTCCTCATGTGTCTTTTCAGGTCTGAACTAAGACCAAACACCTTCTGGCACACATTGCACGTGTATGGCTTTTCACCGGTGTGTGTTCTGGTGTGCCTTTTCAAAGTCGTCCAGGTAGCAAATCTTTTCTTACAAGAGGAACACTTAAAAGGCTTTTCCCCTGAATGCACTCGCCGGTGATTTTTGAAAGATGAAGAATCTGCAAACTCCTTCCCACAGTCGCTGCAGGTGTAGGGCTTCTCACCTGTGTGGATTCTCATGTGCTTCTTCATATTCACACATGAGCTGAAGCTTTTATCACAGATTGTGCATTTGAACGGCTTTTCCCCAGTGTGAACCCTAACATGTAGGTCGAGATTGTAACGCCGGTTGAATCCGTTTCCGCAAACCTTGCATTTGAAAGGCTTCTCAACAGAGTGAATAACCATGTGTTTATTCAAATCCCAAGTCTCCCTGAACATTTTTCCACAGGTGTCGCATTTGTATGACTTTTCAACTGTATGGGATTTCATATGAAATTTGTAGTTTTTGAAATTAGTCATCACTTTACCGCACCTGTCACACTTGTATGGGTTATTATCATCATCCTTGATACTGGTACCTGATGCCTTCCCATCTTTCTTAATTAGTGGTGGGTTAGTACCTTCATATGATGCTGTGCTCTCATTGTTACGTTTCTCACGCTGAGTTTGCTCCATACTTCTGGTTGATGTTGTATTCTCATCCTTACGTCTCTTATTTGGTGGCGGGTCAGTACATCTATTTGGTGTCGCGCTCTCATCGTTTTGTCTCTTATGTGGTGCTGACTCCTTGCTCCTCGTAGACGTTGAGTTTCCATTGTTCGTTTTTTTATTTGGTGTTGACTCATCACTTCCAGTTGATGTTGTGCTCCTATCGTTACGTTTCCTATTTTGCACTGGCTTGGTACTTGAAGTTGGAGTTATTTTTCCATCATTAGGTTTGTTATTTAGTGTTGTTTCAGTACTTTTGGCTGATTTTGTGCTCTCACTGTTAGAATTTTTATTCGGTGTTGGCTCAATACTTCCAGTAGAAGTTGTTTTCCCATTGTGTTTAATTTCCACTGGTTTAGTAATTGAAGTCATTGTTGCTTTCCCATCTGTGGGTTTCCTATTTTCTGTGGGATCTTTCCTTTTAGGTGACGCTGTCTTCTCATCTTTACATGTCTTACTTGGCTCACCAATTCCAGGTGAGGTTGGTATCCTACTTTGGCTTTTCTTAATCGGTGATGACTTACTATTTCCTTTTGACGGTGGGTTTTCGTCATTACGTTTCTTATTTGGCCTTGGCTCAGTATCTTCATTTGATGTTGTCTTCTCATTGTTACATTCCTCATTTGGTGTTGGCTCAACACTTGGAGTTGTGGTTGGTCTTCCACCTTGGTTTTTCCCACTTGGTGTTGGCTCTTGATTTCGTTTTGATGTTGGGTTGTCATCCTTACCTTTCTCATTTCGTGTTAGCCTGGTTCCCCTGGTTGGTGTTTTATTCCCATCACTACGTTTCTTATCTGGTGTTAGCTCAGTCTTTGAAGCTGATGTTTTTTCATTATCCGGAATCAATTTTGGTGTTTTGTTTGATCTCTTTTGTGGTGTTGTCTCAGTCCTCATTGGTGTCTTGTTTTCATCATGATGTTTCATATGAAGAGTTGATTCACAATGTCCACTTGATGTTGGGTTCTCATTGTTATGTTTCTCATTTGGTGTTTGGTCCATACTACTGGTTGATGCTGTGTTCCCATCGTTGCTTTTCTCATCAGATGTTTGTTCAGTACTTGTAGCTGATGTGCTCTCATTGCTTTTCTTATTTGTTGTTGGCTCACTAGTTCCATTTGATGTTGGGTTGTCATCATTACGTTTCTCTTTTTGTGTTAGCCCGGTGCCTCTAGTTGATGTTGTGTTACATTTCTTATTTGGTATTGGCTCCGTAGCTCTGTTTGATTCGGAGTTCCCATCATTACTACTCGTTTGTGGTGTTGTCTCATTACTTCTGATTGATGTCGTGTTCTCGTTATCATGTTTCTTATTCAGTGTTGGCTCACTATTTCCACTTGAGGTTGTGTTCACATTGTTACTTTTCTCATTATATGTTTTATCAGTAGCTGATGTTGTGTTCTCGTCACTACTGCTTTTATTATTTGGTGTTGACTCAACACTTATTTTTGATGTTGGGTTCACATCTTTATATTTCTCATTTTGTGTTTGCTCGGTGCCTTTAGTGGTCTTATTATCTTTCTTGCTGGGTGTTGGCTCAGTACTTGTAGCAGGTGTTGTGTTCCCATCGTTGCTCTTCTCATTAGATGTTTGCTCTGTACTTGTAGCTGACATGTTCCCATCGTTGCTTTTCTCATTAGATATTTGCTCTGTACTTGTAGCTGATGTTGTGTTCCCATCATTGCTTTTCTCATTAGATGTTTGCTCTGTAGCTGATGATGTGTTCTCGTCATTGCTTTTCTCATTAGATGTTTGCTCTGTAGCTGATGTTGTGTTCTCGTCATTAATTTTCTTATTTGGTGCCGACTCATTTTTTCCTTTTGATGTTGGGTTGTCATCCTTATGTTTCTCATTTGGTATTAGTTCTGTGACTCTAGTTGATGTTGTGGTCGTACTGTTACATTTCTTATTGGGTGTTGGCTCAGTACTTGCAGCTGATGTTGTGTTCTCATCATTGCTATTGTCTGTTGGTGTTGATTGAATATGTCTAGTGGGTGGTGCACTCTCATGATTACAAGATATGTGATCTTGGCTCTCAGCTCCGTGAGCGCTGTTAGAGAGGAGCTGGTGGTCACTGTTTGGTGTAGATACTGCAGAACTCTCCTTTTCAGATCTAATTAATTTGTCTTTGTTTGAGATGCTAGATTGATGGTCTTTATTCGCTCCAATGGGAGTGTTGTCAGGGTCCAAAGGCTGAGACTGATCACTGTGGACACTTCTCTCAGAAGTTGGAGTCAACATAGATGCACCAGTCTCCTGTTGCTGCGTAAGCTGCTGTCGTTCTTGACTGACGTCCATTTCCTCATGTTCCTCTTTAATCTGTGGAGGATCTGGTGGGAACAAACTGGAGCTTGTTGTCTTTTTACTGTGCTGCTCCTGGATATGGACAACCTCCTCCTCCTCCTTATGGACAGACGTCTGTGCAAACTCTAAAGGGAAGTACAAAGGAATGGAACAATGAGGAAATTCTGTACATACACAAGCCTATTTTTAACAGTTGTGAAACACCGCGGTTTCCATATCAAGGACTGAGACTTGCTGTTTTTATAGAGTTTGAATTTTTTATCTAAAATAATTCATCTGGTATGTCACTGAGCTACATTAACCTCAGATTTATATATTTTAAATTTCATCGGTCCAATGCTTGTTTCTATGACTATACTACGTTGTACCAAAGGGAGGGACAAAATATGTAATTATGAGGTATTACAGTCTTTATTGCCGTTATTTGGGTCAGATGCTCTTATAAAACTGTGCTGGGTTGACTGATTGTTGTCTTGTGTTTTTTACCACTTACTGATATCTGGTTTATTCTGTAATAAGTTTAAAGTTGTAAAGCAGGCCTGTTTGTTGCACATCCTCCCTTTTGCCCTTTTGCTGTCAAAATCACCTTCATACCACACAGATTAATAAAGGCATTATTATTGTGTGAAAACATCTGACAAGTGTTTTTTTCCTCTTTGCTAGGTGTGTCTATTATACCACTAAGTGGCGCTACTATCTAAAATACAACCACCACAGAATCTCAGATAAGGTAAGGAAGAAATTCAACTTCTTACGTAGAAAGTAAGCCCCCATTTAAATGAGCAGTTTTACTGACTTCACTGGGTAACTCTGTTGAGTAAAATCTATCCAACCATCTCAAAACAAGAATATGGCTTGTGTGCAAGAGCTTGCATGTGAAAGAATTCATCACCTTTACTACAGAGCAAACTCCACCTTCTGATGAAGACCTCACAGTGGCTAAAAGCTCTGGGAACAGCTTGTAAAAGGCCTCGATTTCAAATTGTTGTGTCACACTGGTGTTTTGTTATCAGTCGTTTTACTGTTTTCTGAAGCTGTTATGAGGGACACAATTTCTAAGTATAGCTTCACTATTCTTCTATTTTTTGTCTTTGTCAGTCTGCAAAAACGTTATGCATTTTTTTTAATCTAACAGTTTTTTTGTGGTGGAAGATGTACTCACATCTAAAAACAACAATACAACAACCTCAATACACACAACCACATACCAGAATGTGGTAATACACCAATACCAGTAAGCGTCACACATTCAAAATCCCACTTAACTAAAAATGTATTATCAGCAAAACGCACTTTAAGTATCAGCATTCAAAGTACTTGTTTAGTACGATGTGAGCGATACATTATGATTCAAGGATTTATAATCCATTCCTCCTCAACACTATCAGTACTCATTATTATTACTATTTATTCATTACTACTATTTATCAACACATTTCTGTCATATACTGTAAAATACTGCTCATATTTTCACACTCCTTTTTATATTTTTAGATTAATATAGATTTGTATATTTTATTGATATTTTCTACTTACCAACTTTCTATTCTTATTTCAATCCCTTAGATGCCTTGATGTGCAATATGAGCAACTGTAACAGGAGAAATTCCCCTTGAGGATCAACAAAGCATTTTTTGATTGTGATTATCATAAATGTCAGTATTAAATTGTTAATACTAATGCATTTTGCTGTTGAAGTGGAGCTCGCTTAATTACTTTATATACACTTTGGTAGTTTAGTCCAACCTACAAACAAATCTGAAGGGTTGTGGAGTGATTACTGGGGTAAGAGAGAACAAATAAAGTTCTGCGTGACATATGTGTATTCATTTTTAAGTCATATCTCTAATCTTTGCTGTCTTCTTAAATATTTTAGATTTTTACCCCTCCAACAGGTATTTAAAGTAAACCTAAAGTTTGAACAAGAACTGTCTCTTTGGTGGGCTAAGACATGACAAGGAACCCTACGTGACACTGCTGTTGGGAACCACTGGTTTATTTTTTTATTTAATAGTAGTCAGTGCTAGTTTGAAGCTAAAGTTAGTACCGAGTATAATACTGCCTCTAAATTGTAGTAAAAAGTAGCATCAAATGTAAATACTTGAGTAAAATTGTATTTACGTACTGTAGGCTACGTGAATAAATACTGAGTTACTTTCCACAATTGCTTGTTGTCCACATAAAGTTGTTGACATAGCAACAGCAGATAAGGGCGGTGTCAAAGTTTCAGATCTG
>JAPMOB010251052.1:19016-40198 GCA_029875015.1 Lepomis gibbosus | reverse complement strand
CACTTTTAGCAAACTGTTTCAACCATTTAGACATCACTTTTAGCCGTTTCATTTGTTTATCCATTACAGCTAACAGTTTCAACTGTTTATCCTTTACTTTTAGCTAACTCTTTCAATCGTTAATCCATCACTTTTCAACCATTTAACGTTTTTTTTTTCACATACTCTATCAGTCCTGTCAGAAACATTTGAGTATCCCTTCATTAACACCATGTCTCATGTTCCCAATGTGTTCATTTGAATTTAATTCATAGCTAACTAAGTAGTCTTTTCACGTACTCCCTGGCAACTGCAAAACATTTTCACCTCTCAATGAATTTGGGGTATGTTTAAGAGATCTCCTACCTTTATAGATAAACGTGAGGACTAATATTCAGGAATTTAAGGTGATCTTAAGAGCTGTGTGCGTAGAAATATGATGAATATCTTGATCAAGGGATGTTTGTTAGGCTCATGGGCAAAGGGAATTTAGTGGGTATTTTACAGCACTATATCTACTCCTATGGTACTTGAGTTCAAAGAAGCAATGTGTAAACTTGCAAAGTGTTCTACAGCTGCATGAGTAAACCGAAGATAGAGTCAGGTTTTTTGTCACGATATCTCACCACATCCTTCACTTTGTAACCACAAAGAGAGGGAAGGTTTTTATTCTTCACGTCTGTGGGAAAATAACCAAATGTAACACCCAAGATACAGTAACTGCTGTCATGGGATTCGAATCCTGACGGCAGCCTAAATTCAACATTTGATCAAGCTCTTTAATTGGAGAATTTAATTTTCACTAATGATGTGTTGACCTCTGCATTCCTGTCCTATTTGTGTATCTGGAGGCAAACAGTAAATGAGGAAGTGGCTTTTGTGACTCTTCATAATTTAAAAATAGATTATGGATATTTTTTTCCAATTCCTTTACTCTCTACATGTCATTTCGTGTTCTTCATTCATGTCAAGAGCTTGAAGCCTGATAGCTGCGTCACACATGATCACAGACTTAACAGGAACTATTAAACAGTCAAACAATGCAGAATAACGCACGCTGTAGATAGTGTTTATGTGCAGTCAACATCTTTTTCCCTATTTATCATACCTCTAAAAACCAAACAGGAGTCTGATTAATGAAGACCATTTTGTAAGAAATGTTCAACATCAACTCTATCTTTCATATGCACCTTGTTAACTAAAATTAAAATAATTAAACGTGTGCCTTTAGATGTATTTTATGAATTAAGTGCATTTGACCTTTACCATTTTTATTAACTCTAATGTTACTCAGAAGTAAGGAAGAGTTTTATGAGAGTTTATGTCTATATTCTTGTTCTTGTTAAATAGTTGGACATTTTTGGGAAATACACTTATTTACTTCTTGCAGAGTGTTAGATGTTACGTTCTGAAATAGTCACACAGCCCCCCCTGAAACTGCAATGCATCATTTTTACACTTTGGTTATTGTACTGATTAAACAAATTCAATAAAAAAGTCAAATAGTGAGTTTTAGAGGTGCTGGTAGGTGGATTATGTTTTAAGCCTGGATAGCGTATTTCATATTTACTGTACAGACACAAGAGTGGATTAGATCTTCTCGTCTAACGCTCATCAAGAAAGGGAGTACGCATACTTCCCCAAAATGTCGAACCTTTCCTGTAATAGTTTTTTAGTGGCATGTAAAACACTTTTAACTGCATTAATCTGTATGAAAGATGTTAATAAATGAAGAGTTGACTTTATAAATAAAGTTTTCATGTGGTAGATTGATGAGGCTTGAGAGTTCGGTAAATAAATGTTTTCTGTTTTGTCAAGACTTTCAATGCAAAACCAGCCTTTTAATGTTCATTTAACCTGGTAGATTCATTGATATGAGACTACAAGCTGCAAAAAACACTTTTAATCACAAAATTGGAAATATGCTATAATATAAGTTCAGTCAAACTACAAACTGTTTCAAACTACACTTAAAAACTACAGTTTTAAAATCATCTTGTGACTTCTGGAAGACAATCTTGTGACCCTGACAAAACCACAGCTGGTAAATACCATTCTAAAAACAGTGACATCTCACCAGCATGTTGACACTTCAGAGAGAGAAGTGTCTCTCAGCACAGATCAGATTCTGGTGAAACATGCACTTTGAAGCTCCATGTTTAGAATAGACACAACTGATTTTAACTGTGTAACTTTATGGTGAAAGCTGAGAGTTGTCATTTTAAAACTGCATTTTTCTTTCTCCCTGCACAGAAACACTCGGCATTGAATCTCTGATCGCCCCTTATTCTTTATTTGTTAAATCTTTCCGACACTTCAGCCAGTCGTGATGGAAGCCAGAGGAAAGTATGATTTTTCTGCAACAGCAGACGACGAGCTCAGCTTCAGAAAGGGCGATATACTTAAGGTCAGTGTTTGTTGATTGGAGGAGGAACTCAACGTGGCTTTAAAATGTTTTATTACCTTTGTATGACGTCTTGTGTCTTTACTTTTTCTGACCAGATTTTAAGCCCACAGGACGATTGGTATAAAGCAGAGATGAATGGACTGGAGGGATTTGTACCGCAAAACTACATTGAGATGCAGAATCCAAGGTGAGAGATATCAAACCAGCAGTGGACCTGGAAAGCAGTTTATTACTTTATTTAAGAGGGCATTCAGTTTAATCCTCACTCAACTTTTACAAAATATCACAGCGACAACATGGCTAATTTTGCAGCAGGACTGCACATAAAACACAGCAAAAAGATAAAAAAAGATTGTGCCTCTGCTGTTCTTTGGTTTAGGGTTTCTTGGACTAATTCTGACTTCCTGATAAACTCCAAAAAGTTCCCTTTCCCAACCACCAGGAACAGGACTGTTATCAAAAAGAACCGAAAGAATATTATGGTTCATTTTTGGGCTTGTGGACAAAAAAACTTGTTAATCAAAAATAACAACAGGTTATGTGCAGTGTTGGACAGTAACACATTACTGTAATAATATTACTTTTCCCCGTAACTAAGTAGTGTAACTAATTGCTTTTTAAAAACAGTAATATTATTACAGTTACTAAGGCAAGTAACGCTGCGTTAATTGTTACTGAACGCACCATCCTTGACGTGAATCCATGACTGTGCGGCAGCTGAGCGGCACCAGACTTTATTGTTTAGACGGGAGAACGAGCTGGAAGTAGCTACTGCCATTATTGTGTCACAGCCTAAGAAGCAAAAAACATCGTCGTCTATTGTAAACTAGCAAAAAGCTTTCAACCGCAAACATTTCATCTGATTTATTGAAGCATCTGCTGAAGCAGCACAGCAACGTGAAACTTACTGAATGAAACTCCAGCAGCTGCTGTCACTGATGCTTGGACTCGACAGGAGAGAGTGGCGTCCCATCCCACCGCTGTCAAAAACTTAATATTAATACTATAAAATATTACTTTTTTAAGTAGTAATAAGTAACTACTAACATATTACTATTTCTGAGTAACGTGCCCCACACTGGTTATGTGACCACTGGTTGTCAAGTGTGTGTGTGGTTTCCACCAGATGAATGGCTGCATTATATCGTCTGTGTGTTTGTTTCCAGGTGGTTTCAGGAAAACGCCACTCGCAGCGCTGCAGAGGATCTCCTGAGGCACAAAGATGTGGGAGACTTTGTGATCCGAGGCTGCCAGAGCTCCCCTGGAGACTTCTCCATCTCTGTCAAGTGAGTGACAGAGATTTCATGTCTCACTCTAAACTTGGCTAATTAGCTGTTTGCTAAACCCCCTCCCCCTGATATATCAAATCATAGCTTAGCTTCACAGCGCTGTAGTACAAGAGATACTAAATATGTTTCTACGGTGCTTCCTTTTTTAACCCTCTCGGAAATAAAAAATACAGTAGAGACACTGTAAAGAATAAATGAAACAGTGTGTCTGTCTACTCTTTTGTAAAGTTAGCATGTCCAGCTAACTAGCTTACCTACCATAGATATCAAGATGTTAGCCAAACACATCGGACAGTTTTCATCCTAAAAGCCTTGTCTCTTGTAATGGTAAAAGTGAAAACATACAGTTCAAAAACATGAGCAAGTATGTACGCTAAGCAGCCAAAAAAAGTTTTACAGCAAAGCAAAATAAGGGAGGGACAAGCGGTGAACAGTCAGTTTCATGTCACAATCAAAAACAGGCCAGTTGTTGTAATAGCTCACCTTAAAAGCCTCTCATACATCGTATTTCTAAGTGTGTATGTTTTGATGTTGTAGTGAGAATATTGTAGGTTTGGTGGATTTTTTGGAGGTGGTAAAGGTGGATTTTGTTGACCAGGCTTTGCTGAAACTCTTAACAGAAAGATGAATTAGTTCATGTAAGCCAGTGTGCTACTTGTTATCTGTGTGGTAATCATATGGGTTCACAACAAGACAGTAATGTTTCTGATCAGATACTGTGGGAGCAGATTTATAAACAGCTGGTGTCTAAACAGAAAAACAATCAGATTTATTAGTGATGTCAGAAACAATCTCGTGTTGAAAGAACTGATTTCAGAGAGATTTCAAGTTCGAGATTGTTTATTATTGTTCATCCACATACCAAGTATACAAATGAACAAAATGCGGTTTCTCACGGTCCACAGTGCTAAAAATAAAATCACACTGAACAGCTAACAAGACGAGATACCATACAACACAGCAACTGAAGGCAGAGTGAACATGGAGAGGCTTGTGCATAATAAAGTGCGCAGAACGACCCAAATCTGAATCTGTACTTAATAAAAGCAGCAGTAGAAGCATCAGAAGTGAAAAGTAACAGCAACAGAAGTGCACAGGGCTTCAGGTAGATGTCCTGGATCGAGGTAGACTCCTATGATCCTCTCGGCTGTCTGATTTCGCGCTGCGTGGTCTTCAGCTCTGATGCTCTGCAGGCTCCTACAGGTGATACGGCTGCTCAGGATGCGGTCCACAGTGCTACTGTAGAAGGTGGTGGGGATGGGCAGGGGGAGGCTGGCTCTCTAAGGTCTTCGCAGAAGTGGACGCGCTGCTGTGCCTTCTTAGCTGCGGAGGTGGTGTGGGGGACCAGTCGAGGTCATCAGTAATGCGCACACTAAGGAAATACTGAGCCATTGATGAGCAGAGGGCGGTGGTCGACTGGTTTCCGCCTGAAGTCCATGACTTTGAGGTTGTTTCAGGGATTTTTTTTATTCCATTACAATTTAACAACATTCCCACATATTAAAGTTGTAACATTACTAATCTAGTTACATGAATGAAATCTGTTAAAAGGTCACTGACACTTGGCCTGATGTCAGAAAACCAATATTTCCCCTCTACGGCCATCAAAGGAGTAAACTCTGACTCATCTGTTCACCCTTGTAGTGCTTCTCTAACGTCCTGCAGACTCTCCAGGACTTCACATAGTAGTTGTAGAGTAAACAAGGCAGTGCGGCAGCCCTCCAATGTGAGTTTCAGTTAGTTTATCTCTAGTCTGCAGCCATTAAGACAACATGCAAAAACCGCACCCTGAACAGTGGTTCAAGCTTTCTTTAACTCTGTTCTCTGCTCTTAATTGTTAAAGTGTTTAACGTGATATGTGCTGATAACCTAGCTGGTGAGTTACTCTTTCCTAACAACAAATCCGTTAACAGAGAATAAAATTCCGCCAGTGCAAATGTTCTTCTATTAGTGGTGACTTAACTTTAAAAAAAAGCCATGGAGAATATCAGACGGATATTCTATTAACAATGAAATGAAAGAGGTGATTTTACATAATATATCCTGTAAAGCACGTTTAAAATCAGCATTAATTATACTGAAAAGAGAAGATGCTCCTTTATTGATCCTCGTAGGGGAAATTAAAAAATCCCCAGCACTGCAGGGGATTGTAAAAAGAAAGAACAAAATACAATAAGAGTAGAATTACTGAACATCAGAATCAAGTATGTAAAATATATACACACTATATACACAATCCAAATATTTTGGATTGATATCCAAAACTTTCTGTGTAGAAAAACAGGTAAATGGTCGTGCTTTATGGTAGTGATTAAGGATTATATTATTATTATCTGTACCAGGAATGGGCGGGGATAACTAGATGATGTAAATTTAAGCCGTAATCAGAAGTTGCTATGTTAGAACACAGCCTCAAATAAATGTTTTTGATCACAAAAGTATGCAAACTATTTACAGAGCAAGTTTTTAAAAATGTTGTGCATTTATTGTTTCTAAGAAAATGGATATTGACACATTTTACTTGGAAGATACTCATTAAAAGTACATTATCTGTATGGTGAGTACTTGCTCAATCCTAGGAGTGATTTAATGTTAGCTTTTTAATCAACAGTTTATTATAATTTTTGGTAAATTCCATAACGATAACATTAAATGGACCAATAGAAAATGTTACTTTATTTCTAAATGACACAATCTCTCTAGTCAAGCTGAAAAATAAAAAAACAAGAAAGACTGAAACAATATTTGAAACATAGACTAATGGTATAATTTATTATAATTTATTTACACTCCTCCTAAATATTTAGTTTTTACTGAATGTAAAAAAGCTTCTTGCCCATGTCCCTTGTAGTTTTGTACACTGACCAGCAGAGGACTATCCAGCAGAGGAAACAGCTGAGCCTCTGGACTGATGGAGCTCAGGGAGTCATCATGTCAGTTCCAGCTAATATAACACTTTAACACCCTTGTGTTTTATTTTCCCTCAGACACGAGAGTGACGTTCAGCACTTCAAAGTGATGAAAGACAACAAAGGCCAGTACTTCCTGTGGTCTGAGAAGTTCACCTCCCTAAACAAGCTGGTGGAGTTCTACAAGAAGACCTCCATCTCTAAAACCAGGGAGATCTACCTCAGGGACGGCAGCCCGGACTGTAAGAGCCCCTCCATCACCCAGTCGGTAAGTGCATACCTTTGATTTTTCAAGCTTCTTTAATGTCACCAAAAGGCCACAGTAACCTACTTAGGTGAGTTACTTGTTAAAAATGTATCTGGTTCTTCTGTGGTTCACAAACTGACTGTGCATGTGCAACCACAGTCTTTGCAAGCATCGAGAATCCCGCTTGCAGATTGTAGTTAGGCTGTAATTAACTACCAGGTGTTCTTCGATTCGTCGTTACCCAGCGTCCACGGTAACGGCTTCAAATATCTAGTTGTGTCCTATCGAACAGTCCAAAACCCATAAAGAAAAGATTTATCCAGTTTAATATCAAAGAAGACAAAGAAATTCAGAAAATATTCACAATTAAGAAGCTGGAAAGTGAGTTTATTGACATTTGTGCTTCAAACAATAATCAAAATTGTTGCAGATTATATTTCTGTGGAACGATTAATAACTTGTTGCATTTTTACTACAATAAAAACAAGTATTGAACAGTGTAAAAAATTAAAATGCTTAAATATTGCATACATAGTGAATGTTTAGGGGTCGAGGCTTAGCACCGGAAATAGCAAGAGCACAGATCAGTGAATGTATTTTATATTTTAGGAAATACACGATCATTATATATTGCGTAACACCTTAGAGCAGCAGCAGAGTGTTGTCATCATGATTCGGGGATTTGTATGCAAAACACCTTGTTTGTGTTTGCCGTTCATAGTTTTATTAAATGTTTTGCCTGGGTCTTGTGCCGCCTTGATTTTTATTTTGTAAACCTGGACAAGTGTGTTACATGCATGTTGTTTTCTAACAGAACAAAAGAAGCTGAAAGAAGTCAGATGAAATTAACTTGTTTCTGTGGTGACATATCAAACAAACCGCATATCAAGTGTTTAATTTAAGAGATCCTAAAATGTCCTTCTTTGTAATGGCACTTTGTGGAAGTATTTTTTATTGAAATGAGGGAAACAAAACCTGTTCCTGGCTCATATTGGCTCTTCGAGGTGTAGAAATGAAGCTGCAGCCTCGTTTTGCATTCGTTTGAAGAGGCAGAGTCGCTGACTACATGCGCTTGAGTGATTGTGTAAAGGAGAAGCTCTAGAAAAGGAAATGAAACCAAAGAAGTTTCGAATGAGAGTGAGAGACAGAAGACAAGAATGAGTAAGTTAAGGAGGAAGATGAGGGACAGGAGAGATGTTTCTGTGAGAAAATAAAAGCATCCAGTTAAAAAGTCTGAGCTTGATCCACGTCTGTTCAAGCTGCAAACTGTGTTTAAACTGTTATGCATCTGAAGACTGTTACGATATTTTCTGCAGAGAAACATTTTATATAATCATGACTGCAGTTTGTATTCAATAAAGCTTGGTTGGTTTGAGCCGTTCATCATGTCCTTTACTTTTAAATAATTAAATCTTTCTTCATAGTTGTTTTAACTAATCACTTCTGTTAAAAACACTTTAATGACAACCTCAAAGTTATTTATTGTCGGATAGAAAGTTAAATGAGGAAGCCTGAAAGCTAACAGCCTGTTTAATAGACTGAAATGTTTTGGATATTTTTACATGACTGTTTTCAATAATATTTTTACTTACTTCTCTATAGAAACCTGCTGTGGTTCACAAGTCGTACACGTCTTTGTGCCCATCAGAAGACAAACATTAGATTTATGACACATAAACGCATAAATATAAATGACAACTGCCTTGTTTATTTTTAATAATCTACTGTAGTTCCTCATGTACCTAGTTTGATTCACAGTGCGCTGTTATCTACTTCCTGTGTTTCCATCCTATAGGTGAAGAGGGGAAGTTTGCCTGAACAGCGTAACGCAGCTGCTGTCTCTGCTTTACCCCGCAGACCTTCAGACCAGCCTCCCAACCAGCTGGTACGCACTTTCTACCTTTGCTTTTTTTTGGGGGGGGGGGGTTTGCTCGTAAGTAACTGACCTGTTGATATCCAGCAGTCTGAGCTCGGCTGAGATTTAGTTGGAGCCGACAGCTTCGATACTGTATGACTGTAGTCACCCACCTAAACTAACATCAGATTATTTTCTCAAGTAATTCATAGTTTCAGTCACATGACATGACCTAGAGGGCAAAACAACAGACCAACACCGCGACTTATCACCTTTCAACTTAAGAAACAGAAAGATATGAACACAAACTGCAAGTTCTGGGCAATCCCATATAAGGTTACAGCATCCGCTGCCGCATTTCTAACGATAAAAGCCGCCAGGTCCCTGCCGCCGCTCGCCTGGGGTAATGTTTACGTTTACCTTGTGGGGAATCCCTCACCCAAACCAGCCCAGGCTTGTCTCTTCCTCAATTAGTGCATCCGAAAGCACAACAACCATCCAGCATTTCCAGAAACTCAGAGTAACAGTGTATCACTTGTTTATTGGTTGGCAGGTAGCCGAAAATAACGTCCAAGGGAGCGTTTTCCTTGGAATGTGACGTCACGTGAAAACTATGAATATGTTGGTTGGTTCTTAATATGTCAGAAAATACCGAAAAGTGCATCAGTGTTACCCAAAGTGCAAGAGGACGGATGTCTTGTTTGGTCCACAACCCCAGGAAACCAGAAAAAAAAATCTTGAGAGCTGGAATCAAAATATTTACAAACTGATAAATCGATTTATCCAAATAGTCAGCGATTAATTTAATAGTCAACAACTGATTAATGCATTGTTGCAGCTCTATTTAGCTATTTACAACACTGACAGTGAATGTTCTTGTGTCTTATATGCCTGACATCATCCTCAGCCTTGGCTATTAATATGGTTGCTTTAAAGAGATCATTCATATTCATTGTCAAAGATCTGGATTTGTGTCTTTATTTGTTTTTACGACCTGCTACACAACAGCTTATTTCTGTTTCTCTTGTTTTCCGGTTTTTGGCACGATGGTCTGTTATTTCGATGGACTGCCTCACTGACACCTCCTGCCATGTTCATTTTTGATTTATATAAATATTTTTACACTATCAACTATATAAAAACTGATATTGTCACAAGAATTTTATGAAATTGAGCTGTCACAGTTATTTTGGTCAAGTTTGCATTCGTAACACCACCCGGAGCAGAAGTGTCGACCACTGATCCATCACTTTGAGCTCTCTGAAAAGACGGCTCGCTTGCTAACTAGTTTTCACAGACTCTCAACCACAACACAAAGTGTCCCGGTGTTATAACTGACTCGATATGTGGATACATACTTTTCTAAATTATAATTTATACTTTTTCAAACAAGTTAAAATACTCTCCAAGCAACTGCAGAAGTAACCTCTGGGGAACAAGTGGCCCTGTTTGGGAATCCATACCATTGTGACTGATAATAATATTTGGCTATCCTTGTTTGTTTATCGTTCTCTTCCAGGCTAAGAGAGCGGGTCTGGAGGAGCGAGCGCACACCATCGGTCACACAGGGAGAAGCAGCCCCATCAGCTCTGCTTACCCTTCCCGTCGCACGTCCGAAACCCTGCCGCTCCCTCAGGTCAGCCTGCTGTCCTCCCTCCTGTGCTGAGGAAAAAACATGGGATTTTGTCTGAAGTAGTCCAGAGCAGGGCTGCAAGTCATGTTTACTTTAATCAAATATTATTAATCCCTAAGATAGTTAATATTTCATAATATCAAACTGAGGAAAACAAATCCTCTAATTTGAAAATCCAACTGACGACTGACAAACGATTCATCGATTATAAACCTTCATAACTGATTAACTTTCTGTCCCGTGACTACAGTAATCCAATTGGATTTTAAATCTTCCAATTAGTAATTTATGCCCTGAAATTCCAATGTATTCCATCAAATTAGCAGTGCATGTGTTTCTTCAGCACTGAAATAACATAATAACAACAGATAACAACAGGGGTGGTGATGGTGCAGTGGATAAGATGCCTGACTTTGGTGTGAGAGACCCGGGTTCAATACCCCACTGTGACCCATCCACCATTGTGTCCCTGAGCAAGACACTTAACCCCTCGTTGCTCCAGACCTCTGTGCGACCTCTGACATGTATAGCAATTGTAAGTCGCTTTGGATAAAAGCGTGAATAAAATGAATAAATGTAAATGTAGATACAATAAAAAACAGAAAACTAAGAGTGAAATTAATCCTTGCGGCACACGAGAGAATCATAGTCGATTTTGGGTCCAATTCTGACTGCGCTGTTCCGAGCCGATTATCGGCCCCAACGATCCCGTAGCGTGAGGGGTTTACAGACAAAATCTGAAGGTCAAGGATCGGAGGCTCCACGATTTCTATGAATATCAAATATGTTTGATCTCTATGATTTGAAATTGGAAACCATGATGATTCCCTCTTCTCAGCCTCGCGTTCATTGACAGTTTTGTTCTCTTTTTTGTTTTTTCGTGGAAAAGTTAGGTCACACAAGTGCAACCCGCTGACGACGACAGTCTGCCTCCATGTTTTGTTTATGTCTGAAGGCACGTTTGATCGTGCGAGTTTCTCTGAGATCCCAAGTCGCTCTGAAATAGTTTAGCGTAAACGCCAAGTTTTGTCGTCTTGCGTCCGGACTGAATCGTCTGGTGTGAGCGTTCTAAATATTAAAAATTGGTTATGTCTGTGGGACCCCACGTTTTTAAAATCGGTTCATATTTGAAAATCCTGTAGTGTGCACCGGGCTTAAGGGGGCACATTTTAAACCGTGTTTTAGTATTGAATGTGGATTAACGTTATTAATTAGAGGGACGATCAAAAATGAGTAGTAATTGGAAGTGTTTGTAGTTTGAGGGCTACTTTTTTATTTACTTAAATGTTTTTTTTAATCGTCATAAATAATGGCGACGACTTTAATACTTTAACAAAAACATAGAACTGATCTTTAACACTGAAGATTTTGTAGTGCAGTTATTGAGCTGGATTGGTCATCATTGGTTTCCTTCTGCTGTCCCTCAGAGGTCTTCCTCGATGCAGGTGAAGGCGCTGTACGACTTCACCGCAGAGGAAGACGACGAACTCGGTTTCTCCGCCGGCGACATCATTGAGGTGCTGGATCACTCTGACCCGTCGTGGTGGAAAGGGAGGCTGCGGGGGAGAAGCGGGCTGTTTCCTGCCAACTACACAATACAGCAGTGAGAAAACACCCCAGGGGATGCACTTAGTATGCCTGCACACATTCACAGACGCACTCTGCAGGTGCACCAGCCCTCAATTTGTGTTTTTGAACATAAACACTGAGCAGTCACTGACTCATCTAATCCCTGCACCGCACATCTATATCAAGAAGCCGATGCACAAAGGACTGTGACTTAGTTAGTGTATCAGATAATATTCACATGTATTCTGCCACGCTGGTTTTATTGAAACAAATGTTGTCGCATTTATTTACAATGGAGCAGAGACGCAATGAAGGAACCTCCTAAAACCTGGTACATGTTTAACGGGCACTCAGGAACTGCTGCAGATGGCATCGAGGAATGTTTAGCATTTTGTATTATGACATGTCTGACAGCAGGTATTTATTTGCAAAATGCGTGTTGGCCGGTCTGCTGATGAATCGACTGTAACCCCACTGTTTCTGCTCATATTGTCAGTGTACTCACATTTTATACCGTTAGAAGTATTGTTTGAAAAATCAGCAGATTTCTCAAGAAGCCTGAATGCTTAAAATTTTGACTTGGAAATAAAATATTTTTTTTAATCACTGCTTTGATGCTTAAATCTAATGCTAACTCTGAATGAAGACGGCCTGTCAGAAATTCATAGAAAGAAAAGGACTGAAGTATTTTAACAAGAACTTATTGTGAAGGTTTCATGTTTCCTTTAAATTACAGTAGTTTCTTTGATTGAGGTATTTCTTTTGAACCCTGAAATTGATTTATTTAGGGATTTTTGTAGTTATTTGATGAGTTTTGTTTAGCGCATTAAGGGCAGTTAGGATCTGCCAAAATAAAACCAGAATTAAGGAAATTTAGCCTTCAAAATAAAAGCTGCGCTACAGACTTATTTTTCCCTCAAACGAAAGTTCACGTTTCCGGAGAATCAAGTTTATATTAGGAGTTGCTGAGTTTGACTTAATCACATAACACACAAGAGAGTTATAACCAATCAATAATCAATGTAGCCACATAACTTATCTGTAAAACTGCACCATTAACACACAATATGCCCAGGCTACTTATAAATCACTTCCCCGTGTGGGCAGGAGGAGCCAAGGATCACAACACCAACAATTACTTGCTGTTAAGTATTTTGTATCTGAGTGCAACTAAAACTTATTTTCATTATGGATTAATCTGCTGATTATTTTCTCTTTTAATCCATTTTTGAAATTCTGAAAATAGTGAAAAATCCCATTACAATTAACTCAAAGTGACACCTTTTATAATGTTTGCTTTGTCTATCCAACAGCACAAAGCTCAGAATTATTACAAAGACAACAAAATCTTCACATTTGTGAAGGTGAAACCATGAAATGAAAAACTGAAAACGTAAAGTCTTAAACGATCAATGTTGTTGCAAGTGTATTTCAATGTCAATCTAATAAACGTGTCAGCTGTACTTTTACAAGATGTTGGGTAGTTTAATTTATAACAAAACATATTTTATTAAGTCTTCATATTTTTTGTGTGTAAAAAAACTTATTCTATAAAGTATTTGACTAAAGCTGTCAAATAAATGTGTTGAAATACATTATCTCCCTCTGAGATGTAGTGAAGTAGAGGTAGAAAGTGGCATGAAAATAAAAATACTCAAGTACTGTACTTAACTAAATCTACTTAATTACTGTCCAGCACTGGATGAATGTAGGGAAGTTAAACTACAACATTTACTAACTATTAAGTAACAATAATAGCAAAGTGAAATGGAAATTCACAAGTATTGCACAAGTATGTCAAAATTGTATTTAAGTAGAGTACTGGTGTAAATGTAGTTAGCACATTTGGTCATTAATATACAGGTTTTTTCCAGCATGTCAGCTAGTAGTGAAAACAGTCCCTCCAGGATTTCAAGAGCCTTTTAAAGGAATAAGGGAAAACTGCAAAGGTAGATAGGATTTTTTTTTAAACTTTTAGAATTACAGTTAAATAAGTGTAGATTGAGTGATTTCCATTTGTCATCTATTTATGATTGTTTGGCTCAGTTTAATAATCTCTTCAAGGTAAGGATGGTGTTTACTGTGAAGGTCAGGACGCCTGAAACGTGTCTCCCTCCTGAGCCAGTAAACATTTGTAGTGAGTTCCACCAGGTGAGATACAAACAACATCAAATGTTCTTTTATTCTGAAAGTTTTTATAACAGGGCGTTCTGTAATAACGTGGTTGGCTTTATGCTGGCATGTAGCTGGTCCCGCCCTCCTGAGAGACTCACCTGAGCACCTGGCGTCCTTTTGCGCACAGGTATCGCTGTGTTTTAGAGCAGCGGGTCAGGATCGACTGGTGGTTGGGGGGGTACTTTTACCTGCTATGGCGGAGTCTCAGCTGGTGTGCATGGACGATGAGCACGTCAACGAGAAGATCCCGGAGTCCAGACCGGAGTTTTACTACAGCGAGGAGCAGCGGGCGGCCCTGGAGCAGCTCCTCAGGAACGGGGACGGTGCCTTCAAGATGCGGCTCAAAGAGGACAACATCAAGGACTTTCTCTCCGCCAGGGAGGTGAAAGTCATCAGGAAAACGTTTCACGAATACGACACGGACAGCGACTCTGAGTCCGCAGAACACGAGAAGTCCAAAGAGTCCTCCAGCGCGGACTCCGGGGTCCACTCTACCTACTGGCCCCAGATGTCTGACACTGAGGTCCCGGCTCTAGACATCGGCTGGCCGGGCAGCAGCGGCCTCTACAAGGGGGTGACCCGGGTGTCCGTGTACACCCATCCACCCAAAGAGCCCGGGCCGCACATCAAGGAGGTGGTGAGGAGACTCATACAGGAAGCACACAAGGTAACTTTTACATCTTTACTATCATGAAAGCACACAGCCAAGAAAATGTTAAAAAAGCTTTAATTTCTCAGATCAAATGACATTTAAATAACACTATTATACATTTGTCTAATTTGCCATTTCCAATTAAAAAAAATTCTTACTCATTTTCCACAAGTTCATGACTCATAATAAATAAGTAAGTAATAAACATGACATGACTTGTACTTAATACCTTTATTTACGTGAGAATCAAAAGCATGAGACAAAATAAGTAAAACTCAAGTCAAATCTTTATAAAAACAAAACATTAAATCTGCAATAAACAATTGCTTCCATTGATTGATTAATTAATTATTTTAATATCCCAGTTCTCCAAAGTCAAAGGTGACGTCTTTAAATATCTTGTGTGGTTCGACCCTTAGTCCTAAACCTAAAGATATTCTGTTTATAACACAGATTAAAGCAGCAAATAGTCACATGAGAGGCTATAAATTAGGATTTATTGTATTTTTGCTATGAAAAACTCCTCAAGCATCAGAATAGTTGCAGATTAAAATCTAAAAACAATGATTTCTGCTTTACTCACTTAGAGCATACTTCACGTAAAGACTTTCAGTGACACACGCAGTGAAATTTAGCCAGAATGGTGTCTGCAAAGAAGAAGGTAGGTAGACTAAATATATTAAATTCTACACAAACCCAAGGCCTGAGAATCTGGGTCAACTCTTCTACAAAAACCAAGGGGCTGAACTTTATGTCTACAGGCTGCCCTAAAAAAGATAAAAGGAAAACACGCTTACAGCACTGACATATGAAAATAACTGACCAAGCAACAAAAAAAATCAGTGCCTTCATGCACTTCACGTAGAAAGTCTTACTTTGCCCACAGCAGAATAAAAGTTCTGAAATTCAAAATGATTGGCTTCAGGTGATCATGTGACAAAGACCCCCCAGGCTGAGATTGATTACTGTGTCCTGTCTTTATGAATACATGAGACAGCCTGAGGCTTAAAGCATTTATTTTAATCCATAGACACACTATTATAATAAAATGTTAATTTCTTATCTCTTAAAGGTAGTGCTTACAGATATGTGTTACCAACTAATGTAGGTCGTTGTTCAGAGCCTGTGGTGCTTGTGTTGTGTAGCAGGCAGCTGTCTGACTCAGGTGTTTTTGAAAATGGTTGTTTTTCGCCTCCGTTTTAAAAGAAATGTGTCAAAATATCTACACACGAGAACCTTGAAACGTTTGTAAATGCTCAAACAAGCGTGTTCGCAGTTCTTATCACACTGATGTTTGTTCAAGTGCTCATTTATGTGATAAGTTTGATTTTAAATTGTTATTTGATGCTATATTAAAAAAAACAATAATGTACAGCTGAGCCCGAGTTCGCCAACACAAGACATAAAGAAAACAGATCTCCCCTTTCAAGGATCAATGAGTGGACTGCCATTGATTCATCATACCTTGCTAATCTTGAGTAATTTAGTTACCTGGCATAACAAGTTTCACTGAAGTATTCTAACTTTCTTCAGTAAATAATGTGGCTAAATGTTGTCATAACACAAATAACGAGGATCAGTGAGTAGACTGCTATTGTTTCATCAGACCTTGCTAAAACTCATGGTGCTTCTGTCGAGGCCACAGAGTGCAAACGAATTCAGACAGGTTTCAACAAGTTCGATAAAACCCACTGATCTGTGTTTTATAAGCAAGGGATAATATAAGTGACGGTTAAGAGCTATTACCTTTAATTTCAATTAACATGATCTCCTGCACAACAGAGCTGCTTTGAGTTTCAGCTTGTGACCTGCTAGTGTCAGTGTGAGGCCGTTCATCCGCGTCCGAAATCTTGATGCCAGTAACACTGAATGAGTTTGATATGTTTCTAACTTATCATATATTTATTTATTTTTAAACTATGGATCTTCACACAGGCACAAAAAAGACTTTATATCTAACAGACAGTTGTGGATTTTGTCAACTGAAATAAAAACTGCCAGATTTGATCAGTTGTAGCTAGCTAGTGTTAGCTAAACACTAAAAAACTGTAAAACCTCTGTTTCCAACTGGTTTCCCCCCATTACATAACTAAAAATGGCACATTTCTGAGCTGTAGCTACCTAATTAAAGCATTAGCTTCATTCTTTTTCTTGAAAATGCCATCTTGTGGCTACATGAGGCTAAAGCTAACAGGTCCAAGGCAAAAAGTCAAGTCAAAAGACATAAACAAAGTTATTGAATTGCAGTGTAAAGCTAGTTAGTCCTAGAGAGCTTTGAAAAACATACTTGGACAAGCAACACAGTGCTTTGATTTATGCTTTGCTTTACACTTTTACACTAAAAAATAATTTTCTATGCTACTCAAGGTAGAAAGCTATAGCTAGCCGGTCATGCTAATTTGTGCAACACACAGTTTAATCCATTCCTTAGATTTTTGGCTTTCAGAAAGGTGATTAAAAAAAGGCACCAAACTCCAAAACCTTTAGCTAACGGCTTATTACTCTGCTCAGTATTAAAGTAATGTAATCATGGCTATTAATTTTAGCCACGATTAATCTTTGAGAAGAAATCATTTTAATTGCATTTGAATATTGTAATTTTGTGGAAACAATATTTGCTTTTACACTTTGTCCCAATTTTACAAAAAATAAGAGTTTTAAAAGGAAAACGGGGTCTGCAGCGTTTTTTTGGGTCTTTGTTTATGCCGTTTAAGTCTGGACAGGAGGCGTAAACGTAGCGGTCTCCGTTTTAAAACGAAAACGCACTAGTGTGCATGGAGCCGAAGACAGCGGATGCTATATGGATGCTGAAGGGTACTTTGTGCGTAAAATACCGACACTTTGTCATGCTGTCTCAAAGCGTTGGTGTTTGACGCCCTGAGATGAGAAAGTGTTCGTATCAGGGTTGATATAAGAAAGAAAGATTGTGATGAGTGTGTTAAATTTTTGCCTATTCTGACTTATGACTTAATTTACGACTAATTTAAGTGACAGTAATTGCATAACTGATTTACTTTTTTTATTAACCCGAAATATAAACATTAGACCCATTAAACCTGACACGTGTAAACATAACCATATTTTGCACTTGCAGAATTTTCCAGCACGTCAGGGAACAGGGACAGGTTAACCAAGCCCACGGCATCATTAATAAAATATACATCAATGGGAGAGTCAAATGCAAGTTTTGACAAGCTGAGTCATATGTGGTGCAGACCGAGCCGCTCTAAATGTCAGCTTCACATCAGGACATGCAGCAGATAGAGATCCAGACTTGTTCAGCCTCCCCCACGATCCTTCAGTCCAGGTTAAGATTGGTTCTTAACAAACTGCTTCTTTATAATCTCCTCACCCACTCGGAGATTCCCACGGCTCCCTCTGATTGGTTGATCCCTGAGGTATGCACAAGTAAGCTAAAAGGAGGAACGTTCACCTGTGATTGGCCTGCCATGTAGCACCAGAATCTGTTGTTGCAGGATAAGGAGATAGGGTTTGTTCTAACTGGCACAAAGAACACTGGGTCTCTTTTTGAGGTGTGGAGGATAGAAAACAGACTAGCGCGACTGACTAACGGACCAGTTAGTCAGAGCTCTTTGAAAGCGGCCATGCTGCAGAGCTCTTGTAGGTGAATAATTGAAGATACTTTGACACAAAAGTTAATCCTCTTTATTAACTCTGTATAGGAGCCTACTCAGGGCCCGACAGCTTAATTAGCTGATCACATGCTGAGATTGCTTCGCTTGGGGTGAAGTAAATCATCTCCTCCTGAAAGCCTGCCAAATACTTGAGAGAGTACTTCTGCATATCAGTACCCAGAAGTTCAAATTGTCACTCCAAGAAAGACAAGCATCTCAATTTAAAAGACGAAGCCCAGCTGTGTAATTTGTATAAAAATGAGCTGTGGATAGTGAGCCAGGTGGATCTCTACGAGACACGTGGAGTATTGTGATGTTTCTGGGTGAACTACATTTAAGAGAAAGAGCAACCTTGCAGAAAATATCTAAATGAACAGCTCATTGAAAGTGACATGCAGTCTCAGAGTCTTGCGTTTGTAAAAAGCAATGAAAGGTTTTGCAAGTCAGGTGAGATAGACTTGATTTTAATGCGCTCTTTATCACAGTCAAACCATGTAGAATAAGGCAGTGCATCCTAACAAGACCACATCAGAAGGTCACAAATAATTGTGCAGTTATTAAAAAAAAAAGAACTTGAACTTATTTTCTCACCTCCCAGTTGCTGTGTGACGTGGGTGTGAATGTCAGATTAACGTTTCCAGAAAGTTACAGAAATTATTGGAAGTTATTGGACCCCCACCCCCTCACAATTGCAACAGCGGAAAGAGCAGGACGGGGTTTCCGAAGCTGTTCTGACTGAGTATCGGACCCTTAACTGCTGACGAATAAGCAAGTTTCCGAAAATGTGGAGTTATTCCTTTAAGGGACCCCCAAAACGGTTACAATTCATCCAGATAGGAACATGAATCTGCGCAGCAAAGAGTTAATGTCAATACATCTAATAGTTGTCGGGAAATTTCACTCAAAAAACACAAATTTGAACCTGATGGTGGCGCTAGAAGGACAGTCAGGTGATCCCCAGTGTCGGTAGGTAGTAGTATTAACTGTCTCTTTTCCTGGAGAAATCTTTTTTCTCAATAATAACCAGTTAAGATGAGTATTTGTTGACATATTTAGACTCACAGGCAGTGTACTTTAAATGACTGATGTCAGTTCTTCCAATCACATGTAAAGGTGTCTGCCAGGGAACTTGTTTGAAGGCTGTTGGAACAGGCCCAAACATGTACACCAGAGCCGCAATAAGGAAACAGAAAGAACCTCATGTGATCAATCTAAATTGCACTCAAGCATATAAAATGCTCCACTGCAAATAGTCATCATGTTTTGTTTAAATAAATATACAGTATGAAAATAGGAATATACCAAAATGGAAAGTCCTGCAAGTCAGATCCTCTATTGTCATGTAATTATTTATAATACAGACACGCACAATAATTAGCAGTGCATGATAATTGTAGCCGTTGCTGGACCGCGTCCAAACCTTTTAGTCTCCTGGAAAAACAAGTTCCACTGAAGTATCAACTGTCACTTCTTCAGTAAATGATGAGCCTAAATGTTGTCATAAAACTACTGACAAGTTACTGTCTTAGTGCCTTTGGGCTGTGACAGTTGGGGTGGTAAAACTGTTATGGGTCCTAATGTTGCAAGATGACGGTAAAAGGTAAATTTGAACTCAAACAACCAGATATCATTGGTGTGACATCAGTAACATGAACACAGCTCACAAACCTTTGCCCGCCTGTCTGGCCGGATGTTTTACAGGAAAACAAAATGGGTAAGAGGAAGTAGAGTCTGAGTTTATCAAGCTTTTGTTAACACTGTTTAGTAGACAACGTGTGAACACACCAAACACCAGTGTCTTTGTCCTGCTGTCTGTCAGTGGAGGAAGAATTAAGAGACTTTACTTAAGTAAACGTGGAAATCCTGAACTATAAAATAACTTCATTACAAGCAAAAGACCTGCATTTAAAATGCTAGGTATTGGAAAAGTATTCTAACCACTGCTTTAATAACACAGTGTTATATTTTCATCATAAATTCTGGATGTAATGTCTTAATCTGTAAACAGCTGTCAAAGAAAAAGTCCTATATTCACCTCTAAATTGTAGTGAGTAGATGTGAATTGGAAATTGGAAAGTAAGATTCAAGTATCTTAGATTTTACTTGAGTAAATGTATTTAGTTACACCCCCCCTTTCCCCGTGTTCCCAGGTGGTGGCCATTGTCATGGACCTCCTGACCGACCTGCAGATCCTCCAGGACCTGCTGGATGCCTCATCACGACGCGGGGTGGCTGTCTACGCTGTGCTGGAGGCCAGCGGAGTGCCCCACTTCCTGGATATGTGCGCTCGGCTGCAGATCAACGCAGTGCATCTGCGGGTGAGGAGTGAGCTCAGCAAACACTGGAGAGCATGACAGAGTGCTGCAGAGGGAGGAGGCTCGCTAATAAAGCACACAAAGAGCAAAATGGAGAATCTGAAGCTCAGTGGGTCACTGCTTCACCTCCTTTAGTAAACAATGGCAGTACCATGTATCATATGTCTCGCTCTTCAGGAAACTGCTTAAGTAAAAGACAGTATTACCTGAGAGGTGTTTGGTTTGGTGGAGTTATAAAACCTCTGGCATGTTAAAACATGATAATAAATTGCCTGATCAAACATTTTTTATTCCTCAAATGTATAGTAACCGCTGTATTCTGGTCTGGTGCATTCAAGCCACAAACATCTAAAAGAATGACGTTTTCCCGCTGACCCCTCATGGTAGATAGTTTAAGGTTTCTTTGCCAAGGTTTTCAGATCTCTGATGCTCATATCTCTGCTTTTCAACACCACAACACAAGACATTTCATTAGTTCAAAGCTCAAAGCAGGTGTACAGGATGATCTGTCTGATCT
>JAPMOB010251052.1:0-18971 GCA_029875015.1 Lepomis gibbosus | reverse complement strand
CATTTGTAACACAGGAGTTATAAAGCGTTGTTCAGATGACATTTTTCAGTATTTTGATCCAAATTCCTCTGCAAATTCCTTTCTTTACAATTCTCAATGCTACTAGGAGTGAGCGGGACAATGTTAAAATGTTAACTTTTTTGTTGTGTTATGTGGTTGAACAGGACCTTAAACCCTTAGATACAGAGGCCACTTCCACAAGAAGATCAAAAATGACCCATATTAGAATGAAATTCATTTGTCAGTGTTTACTTACTAATCCCCCACCAGCCTTATTTAAAGATTGTGATGTTTTTGGCATTTACATAATCAAATTATCAAACTTACCTAAGCTTCTTAGCTGTATAGTAGGGTAATCTGATTATATTAGCAGATATGCTTTAAAATAGCAGTTTAAAAGTAATGGGCCAATGGCTTACATTGGTAATGGATGACTGTTTGAAATAAATGTTCATCTGAAAAGGCTGTGAGGGTACGTCTGACAAAAATTGCCACCTTGGGTCTACAGTAAATATTGTATATTCCCAAAAGTAAATGATAAGGAGAAAAGATCCCTGTAGATTTTCAGAGGAAATACAAACATGTTTGACCCGTATAAATTACAAAAACCTTATTTTCTTGAAATGTGGTGAATAAATAATAAGCAAAGACAGACAGTCCAGGGTCTTTCTCACATACCTTTGCAAGGTTAAATATTATCATCTTACTTTTATGAATTAACATTTAATACTATTGTATCTCTTGCAGAACCTAAGAAACAATGTTTATCTAGATTAAGTGAGCGAACAGCAGTTCACTGAGCCAGACGGTCATCTTATCTCCACGGGGACACAATACCGTCTTATCTGCTGTATGCAGAGTTTTGTAGCTCCCGTCTAGTTTAACTGGATCCCTGGGATACCTGCCCGTTGTGGTGTCAGTTGATAAGGCTGTGAAAGGCCTTTTCAGAGCCCTGGGCTCTGTTACTCTTACTTCTCACAAATGAACATTCATAGATGCTGAGAACAGATCCAAAGACAGTAACGTGATGCTCCGTCCCAGAGAGCGAGAGCCTCCTCCCAACGCGTAATCAGTATTACGTCTCCTTTTCTGCCCGTCCGTTTTCTTTTCTCTTCCCTTTAAGTAAACATATGTGGCAAAAGGATTTGAGTTTTACCCTTCGTTTGTTGAGAGTTGACTTTATGTTGCAAGGTGCGACAGCGCCGTTTGACGTGGCCTCTCCTTATATCAGTCATGCGTGATACAGCAGGGGATGTTTGATAGCTGTGGCTGAGTGAGTTTACTCAGGCTTACCCGTGTGATGCTTAGCCAGTTGAAAAGTGTAATTAAGTGGGTGTTTCTTTACAGAATTTCCGTGTGCGCATGGTGAAAGGTGCAGGGCTGGCCCTGTCGTTTGGAAAGCTGCCTGGCTCCCTGTGCTCCAAGTACATGCTGGTAGACGGAGAGAAAGTGATGTTTGGGTCTTACAGGTGAGCACGCAATGCCTTAAACTCCCACATTCAGCCTTTCACAGCTGAGACAGGACTGAACACATACTCTGTCTCCTCAGATGTGTTTTTTTCTTTCTTTCATGAGGCAGAAAAAGTTTAACACGTCATATTTTAGCTGTTTCATTAAATGTAAAATGTAAAAAAGACAATTTGCTGTTTTAGGGGGAGTTATTTATTATCTCAAGTTTCTGCGGGTTGCCTGGCCACACACCTTCTCTACGCTTCCCCAAATAATGAGATATAACATGTTATTAATATATTAAATATATGACATAGTACATTACAATAATAAAACCTATTACACAATTTTCCTCAGTGGATAGAGAAAGTAGATATTTTGTCCAGCTGTAACTGTAGGCGTTAAAATTTTCACTTTTCAGAGCACTTTTAAGACTCATGCAAGTGAGTGGCACGTCCGAATGATTTTAAAGAGCCTTTCCGATGTTCATCATCATCATCATGGCTCCCCGAAGCATCGTGAGATGTTTTTTTCTTACTTCATATTAAATAATTGTTTTATCTGCATATTTTGGCATGCTCACTCTGACAGCAGCCGTAGGGTCTTTGTGCAAGTTGCAACATCCTCCGCTGTAACACCTGACAGTGTAACATCACCTGCTGTAAAACATTTTTTTTATCTATCAATCAATAGGTGCGTTTGGCTGCCACTGTTTAATCACCTCATCTCGCCACACCCTCTTCTTCTACAATAGTATTATGGTACCTGACCGGAGTATCAGCACCACCTAATGAACCAACTCCCTATTATTCACTAACACTAGTGGATGGAAATTTTATTCTTCTGATGATTATCTAAAAAATTCAGTTTAAATTTGTGCTGCATGTGGAAAATTGGATGGAAAACCTTGTTTGTGTCAAATTCGTTTGATCGCCTCGCTTTGCTGTTTAATGACGTTTTTTAGCATCTAAATTCATGTGAGACTGACATCCCCCTATTTCTGACATTTGTACATTTTGGTGAATGAACAGAGCAGAACTCATCTAATGTGGTGTTCATCAGGTTGAAACAAACTTCCAGTTTGGTGAAAGTAGCTCCGAATACTTTTAAGAGCAATACTCGCAAATAAAAGTAAGAGGTCTTTAGGATAAGAATGCAAAATGCTTTACTTTGAAAAGTGGTTAAAAAGATTAGGCTATCTTAAGAAAGTACAATAATAATAAAAAAGTACTTGTCCAAAACATTATGTAGTAGCTTTTAAACTGCAGTTCACTTAAAAATACCGCTTTTCCATCTCTACGTTCTGACACTGATGACGGCCTGCTTTCCACTCTCAAATCTAAATGTTGAGAGGATCTAAAGGCTTTAAATATAAAACAACTTTCTTTTAGAGCAGCAGGTTACAGTAGAAAATATCAGGTCAGCAGACTAATAACTCCTTAAAGACTTTCTAAAGCGTATTAAACTTCCACTCTCCTTATCTAGCATTGGTCCTGCACATATTCCTTTTGTTGTAGATCAGTGTAATCATTATGAGAACTGATTCAAGCAGAAAGTGTAAAACCTGCATGAGATTGTCATTACAAGGCAAAAAGCTTTCTGTGCATAGCTCGAGTGCTTATTTAAAATGATTAACCAGGTTCAGTGAAAGAATTACCCCACCTACATGTGTTAACCCTCACACTCCCGTGGAACGTATGGGGAAATAGAAATGTGTGTTGAAATACTGGAATGTATGATTTGGCAAAGAATAGCTCTCCGTTACTTTCTCTGCTCATTCTAGATTTAATCGATGCTGCAACAGGTTGTGATACTGAGGTGTGATAAAGGCAGTCAGGGGAACAAGAACAAGTATTAATACCACACTGTGAAAGCACTCAATTGACCCTCCGCTAAGCCACGCCCCGGACACGTGACTGGCCAACCACAGCGCACTATAGGTCTCATTCTAATTAAGGCACTTTCATGGCTGCGCTCAATTGGCTTTAATTAAAAAGATTCGTTTTCTAGCTTTCTTTTGCCGTATTTTTCAAAGATATGGTCAAACGTTGGCACTTGCTACCTAGAGAGGTTGAAAGGAGAAGTATGATTTACTCTCTTTTTTTAGGCTTAGTTTGCTACAATGCAGCTGCGAAACTGAAAAAGCTTCTTTGTGAGATTGTTTTTTCCAAAAATTAGATATTTCTCCAGGGAGTGCAGCAACAAACAGCGGCAGCGCCGTAGCAACAGTAACTATGAGGGGTGTGGCTAAGCGAAGGGTCAATTACAAGCAAGACATGCATTGAAAATGTCACTAAAGTTAAAGTTTGTAATTAAATACAGAAAATGTAGTTAGTGATAAAAGTTAAAGTAAAGTTAATGTCCCTTTTGATTGTTATAGTATTGTACAATATATCATTAGATTATTAATTATAATTATTACTTTTTGGTAAGACTCCTCGTGCTTTTATACACATTGTTAAATCTGAGCTGTCTAGAAATTGTAACAGCAAGCACATAAAAAGTGCAGGGAATAAACACTAGATTACAAAATATATATGTATAGGGAATCACTTTTGGACATTTAAAGTGTGTCTCCTATAACATGGTCCTAAAAGTCAGCTTTGAAGGTGTCAGTATGCTCCAAACTTTATTTGTTCGACATGTTGTCCATCCACATATGATGGCAGTTTTTTCCCAAATATGGAAAGGAGCATATTGACTCTTTTAGGATACTATATATCTTGACATTCCCAGGCCTTAATCAGTCTCAGCTCTATGCCTAAATATGTTGATGGAGACATAAGACACATAATAAATTAACGATCATATAAAATAAATACAGATCAAACAGATTTTTCTGTAGCATTACCCAGAATAACCTGTTGTAAGAATGTGGTCATCATAGGGCAAGACAAGTTTAGTCTATTTTTAGAGCACCTTTTCAGAGTATAATATTAAAAAGACAGTGAGAAGAAAAATTTGATATATAACAGAATATAGTTTCTTTTATAGAGAAATTCTTGTCACAGAAAACTCCATCCACCCTTGAAACTAACAAATACATGACCCAGACTCCCTGCAAAAATAAGCTGATTTAAGTGTTTTGGATACAGCATACAAAATAAAGTCTTAAGCTCCTGTATACAGTAACCTGTGTCTGAGTACAGATGACACATCTTTCCACAAGTTTCATGTTTTGTACCTGCAAGTGACATATATCAGCACAGGTACATCATGTTAGCGACCACATCAGTGATGAAGCAGGTTTCGGTGCACTTTACGAACACGTTTGTGATGCATTAAAGTCAAAACTGAAACGACTTATTTGTGCCAAGTGAAATGAGCACAATCATGTTATGACTTGTGTGGGATGCCCCGTTATGAGTGGACGTCTACGTAAAGAAATTTGGGTCTGTGTGAATTAATGTGTGAAGGCTTTGAAGCTTTTAAAAACAGGAACAATCAAAGTAATCTTTCTCAAAAATGATCATCCGTGTTTGCGCCTGTCATTATGCTAAGCTAAGCTAACTGTTAACTGTAAACACAGGTTTACTTTTGGTTTAAATCCCTCTTTTCTCTTCCAGCTTCACCTGGAGTTCCTCTCGCATGGACAGGAACATGATCACCGTGATGTCGGGACAAACCGTGGACTTCTTCGACAACGACTTCAGGGAGCTGTACGCCGTGTCTGAGCAGGTGGACCTCTACAAGGAGTTCAACATCACCAAGCCGCCTATTCCTGTGCCCATAACGAAGCCGAAGGTGGAGGAAATCCGTGTGCCCGTCTCCATGTCTCGCTTTCAAGTATCTGTCGGGGACTCCAGACAGGTCGACCTAAAGGTGCCTGCACATAAATACCATAATCCTAAGTACTCTTTAGTTTTTGGGAACAGTACGGGCCTAACAGGTTCCCTACAAGACCTGTCGACTCCGAGCGACTCGCTGGTCGGTGGGCTGAACCACAGGAACGGCCTGCAGAATGGCATCGTTCGTGCCAACGGGAACGGCGTGGGGAAGGTGGACCGAGTCTGCCCACAGAGTCCACCTGCAGAGGAGGATGATGAGGATGGAAAGGGAGGGTTGAAGAAGAACATGGCCGCGAAGAAACAACGCAGCTCCTTCAGGCACTTCTTGAAAGGCAGAGGCAATCACGGCACAGATACTATACAGGAAGGCGTGGTCACTCCTCAGAGCCCCGCCCCCACATGTAAAGAGACTTATGCGGTCGCAGGAAATGAGCTGGAGGACTCGTTTGAGATCATTGAGAAGCCAGGTCCACCGAAATCCAAAACGAAGAGGCCCTCAAAGATCCTCCAGAGAAGCATGTCTCTGCAGACCATCAACACAGGAGACGAAGACGGTACGTGCCCACAGCCTGGTATTTCATTGTCAATCTGTGTGTTTCATGTTGGTTTTGTCCAGACAAAAATGATTATAATAAATTTAAAATGACGGCAGTCTTTAAGTCACACTACGTGACTGATCGGTGACAGGGACACACACACTACACGAGCTGTGCCACCCGACGCTGTTCTCCAAACCACGTTTTGTCAACAAAACGCACGTGAAATGTGAAATGAGCGATCCTGAACACAGCTGTTGTTTGTTATTATAACGATGGGGATTATAAAGACAAAGAATCTGGTTGAAAAGATGGATTAACACACGCAGGTAGCAGCGATCGTCTGAGCTACAGAGAGCTGCAGGTGAGCTAAAAGGTGCAGCTCCCCGACACCCAGTTAACTCCTGACTGTGAGGTTACAACTCACGGCCCACAAAAGGAGAACAACAAACACACGTGTGCACATTTTCAGCTGAGGGCTGCGGCTTCAACTCAACAATCAATCATGATTTCAGTTAAAAGCTAAAGTTGCTGTTACCTTGTCTGTGGTCTGCTGGCAGAACACCGGCTGCTTTCTGATAGTAAGTTTCGTTTTACGGGGGACGGACGGTAACATTACAGAGTTCTTGTTTTCTTTAGCTTTAAATAATCCCATACCTTGGAGACTTTATTTTTTGTCCCTCACTATTTTCTCTCTCTTCCTCCACTTTGCAAACAGCTCCATTATAATCACATCAACAAAGCATCGATGCAAAGAATTTGCATCAATGAATTTTATTGAACTATTTTATCGATTTAATCGATGAATCGTTTCAGCCCTAATAATAATGTTAATCTCTCCGGCCTGCATTTTCGTTCACTCAGCGCTCTCATAGCACAGTTTTCAGTGAAAAGGCCCACAAAACACCACTGCACACTAAAGGGAGGAACGATTAATCAAATCGAAATTGAACGTGATTAGCTAATCGGGAAGATGCCGATTTAAAATGTAGGTTAATCATGCAGCACATCTGACCCGTTTAAACAGTCATGCAAGTTAAAAATTCATTCCGTTTCGTCCTTGTGTGACAAACCTGCTCGCTTTCGTTCGTCTCTCTGGGGGCTATCACACATGAGCATTTCAGAATTACAGCGTTTTGCCTGCCTGATTTTGCTGACTTGTCCAGATTTTGTTAGTTTGTTGAGTTGTCTGTGATTTTTGTGCTTCAACTATGGTTAGGTAGGCTACGTTGTTAAATTGTTTGTTTTTTCACCGTTTTAACTGTGTTTATTGTTTATATACGACCAGCAGTCTGCACAGGGTGTTTTATTTTGAAAATTGACAGGATTCTCTCTGCCGTTCTGTGCCTGACTTCCTGCCCAGTTCATCTGCTCAGATCTGCTTGTCACGTCTTCCATCCAAAATAGACTGGCAGTGAATATTGAACTTTTAAAAAAATAATCACAGATCGAATCATAATCGCAATATGTGGCAGAAAAATCGCCATTAGATTTTTTTCTCCAAATCGTTCAGCCCTAGTACACTAACGTTACCTGCTTAGCAGCAAAGAGCAGACAGACACCCTTAGAGGTGAGCATGGTGGAGCATTTACCAGCTAAAACCAGCTCCAAATGAATGATCATGTTTCTCTTTAACTCATTCGATGTGCATATAAGTAAGTGTCTGCTAATAAGTTCACCATTTCAACTTAAAAGGTGATGATATGTCAGTGTTGAGGTCACAGTTTGTTTCCACTGCCTCAAAGTGGCCCAAAACAAATAAATTATTGTAGGTTTAAAAAGAATTGAGATGCTCTACTGGCCCTAATTGTGATATTTATTTCTTTACTTTACCTGTTAGGGTTGTTATTTTTTAAACTAATCTGTCTTCCCCCCCAGCAGGATCCAAAGGCCGCCGGCGGCATCAAAAGAAGAACTGCATCCAGTCATGAGATCAAGAACTAGTCAGTTGTTAGAGTTATAAAGAGCACCGCAGGATCTCGTGGTTAAACGTGCTGCAACCGCGGAGTCACAGTATCACCTTACTGTAACCAGGTGACTTTACAAGAAATGAGTGTCTGGCCTGTTTCACTGCTTCAGTTCTGGGGGAAAGTCCTTACGGGAGAGACCACAATTGAGATGTTAAACTAATCATGTGAGGAAAATCTCATCATTGTAGCCAAAGTGCTGAAGGAGGGAGATTTTATTGCCATTATTTTGTGTTTCTATGTTTTTTTGTATTAAATTATTCAACAGTTAAGTGTTGTTTTTACATATTTCACCTGTATGCCTGAACCTGAACGCCACAGAGCAGCCCGGGCTGTGATCCGGGTGACGTGGGCCGGTTACATCACGTCTGTGTGTTAACCTGGTTGCTATAGAGACAGGAGAAGTGATCAGGTGTGCTGCTGTCCCTGAGCATCACCTTGCAGAGGGTAACAGAATAAGTGTTCATCAAAGTGTGTTGTACAGGCTGCGAATAATGTAACAATGAGTGGTGCAGTGCTGACACAGTCCTGCTGTATGATGACTTTGCACTTTGGGATTTTGTTTTTTATCCAGATGAAACTAATTAAAATGTGAATTGAGAACCACTTGATGCAAATAATGACAATTTTGTAGCAGAAATTGAATAAAAGATGTAAAAAAAAACAGCTGATAAACTGGTTTGTCTGATTAAATGTCAAGTAAAAGTTCAGTGTTGATGATAAAAGTCTTTGTGTGCACAGTTAAATTCAGGTACATTACGATTAGCTATAGAATCACGCAGGTTTACCTCATAATAAGAGGTTCATTATTACTCATTATATGATCATATGATCAGACTGTTTGTCTTTTTAGTAAAATGTTTCTAATTTCTGTTCTGAATTCTTCTGGATGAATGATCATTAGAAACTATTTCTTTTCGGTGTCTTAAAAGTCCACATGGATTGGGCCTGTTTATGTGCATGACACAAACTAACTACTAAACAAACCTTAAGTCCCAGATATGTTTATATTACGATTAAGGTGAAAGAAAATGTACAATACAATACATTTTATGTGTGAAATGAATATAAAGTTGAGTTAACTTTATTTCAACAAATGTCTAATGTTAGGAACTTATAGTGCAACAGGACAGACAGGATAGCATTTGTCCTAACATGCTAATAATAAATTCATCATAAATATCATAATACACAAACCACCATATAACAGGAATACAAACCCAAAGTCAAAAAACCTAAATATATGTATATTACCATAAATAATTACAAAGACAATCATAAACTAAAGACAAAAAGTGCCTTTGAGTGCCATAAAGTTTATAAAACAAGTTGAATAGCTTTAGGTTATTCCCTTCTTTTAAACCATCATGATTTAGAAAAAAAGTTGTGCAAAACTTGATTCTTTGTAGACCAAATGTCAAGATGAAAATGTTACTTATGCTCTCCAGTGTTCCCTTAAATCAACCCCTTAACATTAATTTTATTCCTTTAAGTAACTTTAACTCTGCGAAAGCTACATGGGATTTTACAGTAAGTGAAATATTCTCCTACCCAGGGACATGATTTTACTGTTTTATTTTCATTCCCTCAGTAGAAAACGTTCAGTTCTGCAGGTTTCAACACGCTTGGCTGCACAGGCAGGCGAGGAAAGACTAAAGAAATAGTTTGACAGTTTTAAAAATACACCTGTTCGCTTTCTTGCCGAGATTTGGATGGGAAAATTGACACCACTCTTACGATTGCAAGCCAAGTTTGAAGCTGCAGACAGCTGGTTAGTTTAGCTTTGCACACGCTCTGCAGGAGGATACAACTAGTCTGGGTCTGTCCAAAGGTAACAAAATCTGCAGAAATTTAGGATTAATAATTAAGGGCATCTCTAGCTGCCTCACCTAGCGTGCAGTGACCACAGACTCTGATCTGTTGGCAGCCAAGACTTCTTGTGCGTTTGTTTCTTTATGGCTACACTGAGTCTGTATTTGGCCTGTGTGTCGTCCTTTCTCTGTGGCTACACAGAGTCTATATTTATAAATAAACTTATAAATTAATACATTTATATATAAACTAGCTTGCCTTCTTATCCAAGCCTTCGATACAAAGTTTGCAAACTTAAAAACTTCATAGTTAAACAAGCATACTAATTTTTGATCATCAGCATACCAAAATATTTCAGGGATTTGTCGTGTAACTTCCAGGAACAAAGATTCTCTTAGATCATCATAAAGTGTACAATACAAAAGGAAATGAGGTTCACTTTCCACTTCACCAAGGTCACACAGCTCACACAATCTGTTTTCCTCTGGAATATTTTTTAATCGACCAACCTCAATGGCCAGAGGCAAAATCCCACATCTCAACTGTGCAACCAAGGATCTCTGACTTCTAGATAAACGAGATGTAACATATAATTCTGGATTAAAGGTCTGTTTGATATGCATGTATGTCTTTAATTTTGGCTTTGATAAAACATTTTAAAACCATTTTTCTTCAAATTTCAACAACTTATGTTTAAGCGAGTTAACATTACAACTTAAATTACTCCTGTAAATATACAACATATCCACCTCCTCAAAAACAGAGTAGATCTCCTTCACCCATGGGGACCTGTGAGCTTTACTCCACCTAAATACTCCCTTATTTACTCTTTCCTCTGCCATTCTGATTAGGCGGTTCCACAGTCATATCATTTCACATTTTCTCTGCACAGCTCCTGGTAGCCCATACCTCCCTGAATTACTAGCTTCGGAGCAAATTTATGAACCCCCAGGAAGCATCGTATGGCTCCATTCTGTACAGTATCTACAATTTTGGATTCTTTCAAGCCCCACACCCCTGCAGCATATCAGTATGGGAGAAACACATGCATCATAAAGTCGAGTATATGTAGAATATCCCAGATCCTTACACACTTTCAGTTTATCGATTGAGTTTTAGTTTTTTGTTAATTTAATGATTTGGTTTACCCTGATTAATCGTTGGAAAGACGTTTGTACAGTATGTTTGTTTGATCACTAACTCTCAGGACCAGCGACACTTTTGGGCGTTCAGTTCTTCAGCTTGTAGTATCTGAACACTCAGTGTGTCTTGCAGGCTCAGTTTGAGATGTCACCTTTTAAGAATCACTGGCTAAATGAAAATGAATTAATGAACTCTCTAACAATAAAATCTTGTTATTCTGCTTTATTCCTAAAAAAAGGCAAAAAATTGGCACATTTTGCCGTAAACAAGATGCTGGTGTAACTGCACTATAAATTGTCCAACATGCAGCAAACTTTCACCCCATGAACATCTAAAGCCGCATCAGCCAACCTCAGGTGTTTGCTTGTCTCCTATTAGTTCTGTAAGTTGGTTAACTAATAACATTATAGTCTGTTTCACAGTTAATAGTGTGTATTTAGTCACTGTATTTTAATTGGAAGGCTAATAAAAAGCAAAAGGATAATGATGGGTGAACAGGAAATATCTGCATCTGCGTTTTTGTATTTGGTTGTGTTTTCTGTATTTGCATGTATCAGGGCCACAGTAGTTCTCCCTTATTTTCAGTCTTTGTGCTAAGCTAACCGTCTGCCGTAGCCTCATACCTAATGAGAGATGACTGACACAAATCTTTTCATCTATATTTCCGCAAGAAGCAGAAAAAGCATATCCTCCCCTAAATGATGAACTCTTCCTTTACGGCGTTCAGGATTTTCGAAGAGTTTGTTTTTCATTTCTTTGACAGGTTTAATTTAAAGTTCATTTACCCCTGTGATTGGTGTTGACAGGACTTTTTATGAGTCACCACCCTCCCAAATAGGATTTAGATTTCTGTTTTTGGAGTTTTGAAACAGGGAGTTTGACCTCTCCGACGTCTAAGTAGCCCCAAACATAAGTAATGCCACTCTGTAGGATTACATTTTAAAGTTTATTTGTCTGTGAATGGCATGAATTTAGAGAAACAAAATGAATGTATATTTTTTTATGCATGGGCTGCATAACATATAAAAGACAAAATATTTCCTTATATGGTGTAATAGCAATAATTTCTGTATGTTGTGCCACAGGATGGGTTACCACTTTTATTATTTTCTTCATACTGGGTTTTGATAAGTTCATGAGAAAAGAAAAAACATATTTAATAGGGAATATATTAATTATGCAACTGTTATTATTCTTACACATACAGAAAAGAGCTCTGTGGGGATGTAAAGGCAGCGTCAAAGTTTAAGAGGTTTGTCCTCTAATCCTGCAAAAAGAAGCCTGAAGTGTATTTTTCACCGGTAATTCAGGACAAGCTCACCTTCCCATGTTTGAAGAATACCATGTGAGAAAATGTAGTTTGCAAGAAGGTTATCTGTGTGTGTGCGTACCTGCCAGGAAACCGCAACCCTCTATCACAGCAGTGCACACCCACACATCAGGTACTGCACAGGAAAAACCTTTATGCATCAAATGTCCTCTGAGTCTGTTATATAAATAATACTTTAAACAACAAGACAACACACAGGATTTCTCAGTAATGTAACTTCTTACATCACCATTGCAGTAACAATGTGGTATTCAGTGTGTCGCAATAACGCTTTATAAGTTAAGTTAAAAATTTGAATAGGAGCTCCCTGCTGAAAAGACGCAGTAACATGGAGTGATGATGTAGCGCCATCTGCTGGAGAAACAGCCACACAAACAGATACTTTATAAACATGTTTATTATGCAAGTAGTTTGAGTTTTCAGTCATAAAAAGTCTTTAATTTATACATACAGTAAAAAAAACAACTTAAATTAAAAATATAGTCAAGCTCAATAAAAGTACACTGTGCAATTAAAAGTATTCATAACTTAGTTTTAAAACTTTACAGGATCTTTAATCCCCCTATTTACAACAATTGATCAGTAATATGGCTGTAGTTAAGCAGTATACTGTAAAGAAGAAACTACTGAAATTACAGGATTTCAGAAAGTGAAGTTAGAAAAGTGTAAAAGCTTTTTAAAAGATTCATTTTTATCTAAAAAATCTCTAGTGAAAAACACCCAGAACAGGTTTAACAAAGTGCTACATACTCTTCTCCTACTGATCCAATCAGCAAGATTTTTAATTTTAACCTTTCCTCCTGAACTCTGCAGGCCCCGATTCTTGGCACTGTACATTATCTATAGTGGCACTGGTTCACCAGTGTATAATAAATGAATGGCAACCCCCCCCCACTATGTACCAATATGAAATAATATAAATAAATAACAAATTCAAACAGGATACCGACATGGATGAGATTAAGAGACAATGAGCTGCTGGTCACAGACATGTAAAAGGCACCCAGACTGAGAGAGACACAAGACGAGTACAAACAATGCAGAGACTTTTTCTTATTAGTCATTTTGCATCTCTTTGTGGTCGTTTTCAAAATCGGGGGGGGGGGCAGAAACACCCGTGTTTCATCACAGGTGTTCATTTATTCATCAACAAATAGAGATCATATAAATAGAGGAAATGTAAGAGCGTGGAAATGTGTACAGTATACTACAGTATGTGACAGATGTGAACGATGTTGAGGGATGGGTTTAAAGCCTTTATACTGTCTTTGTTTGTGGTCGTTTTATGTCTCTGCGGTTGTTGTTTTGCCAAACCAACTATCACCTTCTGACTCCGCTAGGCCCTTTGGCCCCGCCACAGCAGCAGATGTTTGTCAGTAGGATTTTCAGTCCCTGCGGTCAGAGCATTGGTGTGTGCAGTTTGCAGAAGTTTTGTGAAGGCTTTACATCGAAAGCCACAAATAGCTCACTTTTCTCCTTTGACATGTTTTCAGTGTTAGTTCCCAATTTGTACATTTTCTGTGAAATGCTGTGCGATTAATCTTTGGTTTTATTTTTCCTGAAGAAGATGATTCATCAAAACCCACATCCAGGATACAACTCCGTTGTTTCCACTGATGTCTTGTGTTTCAGTCCTACGAGGAAGTGTTGCTAATGACCTTCCTCTTTCGCAGAGACACCAGGTCATAAAAAGGGTCCTTGGTGATACTCGCCCTGAAAGACAAGGTTAAGATTCATTCTGAAACTGAGCTCAACTATAGTAGCAGTATTTTTCTCACTCCAGACTGATTCCCGTGGACTGCAGTCATTGTCACTGCTAGCCCTAATGGTTATTTTCATTACTGAAGAAACTGTTGACTCTTAAAAATGCCTGTCACAGTTTCCCAGCACCCGAGGTGACGACTTCAAATTGCTAGATTTCAACTGGAACCTGCAAATGTTTGGTATTTTTAGCTCCATCCCAACACTGTTGGATGGTTTTCCATACGATTCGGTCATGTTCCTCTCAGGATTCATTGCAATAACTTTAAATTTGTTCAAGTCTTCGGTTTTTGACGAAGCACCTGCAAATCTATTGTCATTCCCATCAGCCTCGGCTTTAGTTTGTGATGAGGGCCAATTAGAAAATTTTAGCATGCTAACATGCTAAACTATGACGGTCAGGTAAACCATTACACCTGCTTAGCATCAGCATGCATGCTGATGTTAACATTTAGATTAAAGCTGTACTAAAGCCCAAAGGTACTTCAAAGAGCTGCTAACTTGGCTGTAGCGATGTTTCAGCCTGACTGCACTGTCCTCCACGTTTCCTCCACAGCGTCAAAAGCTCTCACCTGATCGCATCCATCCAGTTGTCCCGTTCTTCTGCAGTGGCTGCACTGAGCTTATAGGACTGATGTTTACCCTGCACCACTCGGCCTTTGTTCTCCGTCTTGCAGGCCTTTATCTTTTGTCCTTGGGGGTTATATAACTCCAGACAATACTGTTCAAACACACACATAGACACACATTTAGGACCGTTACTGTGTGCTTATGCTTTCTGTTTATTTTAATGGTCTTCTGATAGTCTTGTGACTCACTGTTTTAAACACAATTAATTCAACAGCTGCTGTATGATTAATTAAGTTCTGTGGCAGCAGATAAATGTGCTCAACACTCCTTCTCACACTGCGATACCAAAACTAAATGATATGCTACCGTTTTGCTTGTGTCTTGTAGCTTCCTGACACACAGGTTCTCCAGGGGAATAATCCCAATTGGGTCTTTATCCTGGAAGAGGAGACAAACATTAAAGACAAATTTAACCTTTCAGCCTCTAGAGGGATGTTTGGCATTTCCATATTTTGTTGACATAAAGGTTTTATAGCAGCAGAAAGACAGATACTTACTGTGGTGTATTCAAAGTAGTACAGGCAGCTGTCGGTCAAAATGAACCACCTCCTCTTCCAGGTTTTAACTCGGCCGCCTTCAGCAAAGAAAAAAAAACATGTAGGGATTAAGAGGTACATTCTGCTTCATTGTAATCTCCCCTGAAACTCTGTTTTCCCTGTGTGGTACAGGAAAAAAATGATCATCTCACCCATTTTAAGCAACCAGCCTTCTCTGTCTGGATTAAAAAAAGTCAGCGTGAGGTCGTTTCCATCATCCTCTGGGATTTTGAACGGCTCGCTGCGGATGCTCGCATACAGTTTCTGGAAGACATTTCAAGACAGACAAGAATGTCAATTATAAAAATAGACTATTAGTTTTTGAAAGTCTGATTTTCAACCTTTACTTTTGACAGATTCAAGTCATTTTATTTGGAAAACCCCTGCCAGATAGTAGTTAAAGTTAAAAAACAAAAGACAACATTTGGATTTTCAGTTTTCGGTCTGACAGCAAAAGATTGAAGATAATGAAATTATAAAAATCCCCTAAACTGGAAATAAAAGAAATGGCCTTTACCCAAATTTGGATATTTTCATGAGTCATATCCAAAGGATTCTTCAGATTGAGTAAATTCTCTCCCTCTTTCTCTTTAGGTAATGTGGACGATGCATTGTTGTCACCAAACTAAGATATATCACGGAAATGTTTTTTTGAGATCTTGAATATGGATGGTAATGTCGTTCGGCGCCACCGTGAGGTTGACAATTGTATTTTTAAGTGGAACGTCTCAACAGCTATTGGATGGATTGAAATCCTCCTCAGGATAAATTATAATAACTTTGGTTATCACAGTCCCACCAGCCTCAGCTACACCTGCTTAACATCTGCATGTTGGCATTTTCACTGTGAGCATTTTGACTTTAGCACCGCTGTGATTAAGTGCAGCCTTTCAGTACAGGTTTAGTTCTTTGTATACAGAGTATATATAAATATATTCCTCTGACACATAGAATGAAGTACAGCTCTTGAGTGATTGTATGTAGTTTAGTGACAAACATGAGTTTACCGGGATATTATGAATAGGACATAAGTGAGTATTGGTGTTAGTAGCAGACCGTGAGCAGCTCGGTGGGCAGGTCCTCCCCGTTGTTGATTCCTCTGTTCATGGAAACAAATCGCTGCAGACTGGGTTTGTCTTTCACGTTGGGGTTGTGGAGGCTCGTGTTCAGCATGATGATGGCAAAAGACAGGATGTAGCATGTGTCTGTTACACACAACACAAGGACACATATACACACATACATAACGCAGAAAACCACAGTTAGTTTTCTTTGGCTGTGCATTGTTAGAGCCGCTTCAGCTGTATGAATTGCACCCATTAAAAATAATAGGTTTAGCAAAAACACACATTGAACAATCTGTCTGCTCAGTAAGGGAGAGATAAGATGTTACTGCGGCTTCACTCATGTTTGATTTATTCTTCTTAACAGCGAATAACTTGTCCTATAGAGGTTTCTTTTTTTAATCTACAAAATTAATGAAACAGTAATGAACTTTTAATTGGACTGCCTGCGAAAGTGAGTCAGGCAAGACAAAGCCTCTTTGTGTCTGTACCTGTGGATTGAAAGACCCCTGGGTTACAGTCACAGTAGCGAGTTGCAAACGCCTCCATCATCCTGTCAATTTTCTGAGCTTCTCCCGGGAGACGAAAGCTCCACAGAAACTGCCTGCAAGACGACAGAGAAAAAAAAACCCACACACACAATGTCATGCACATGTTGGTAAGAAGGAGGTGGATTTAAGAAAACAAAAAACAAGACTGAAAGGTAAAACTGCTGCAACATGTCATGCTGACTTTCACTCTTGTTTGCATTATTTTGTGACACAAACCTCAGCGCCTGCACCAGATTCAGGTCTGAGAATTCATGCAGGCCCACAAAGGCTTTCAGTGTTTGCAGATGCATTTCCTCCCTGTGGGGAGATAAACACAGCTGAAGATGACGAAAATAATACCTACAACCATCTGATTAGGTACATTATCAAACCTAAAGGCCTAAATGTAAAAAGCCTCAGAACTGAAGTATCGTTCAGATACAGAAAACTGTGAAATGGAGAAATTCAAGATTGATCAAATAGAATCCCCCAATATGGGAGCATGTTTTTAGATAAGAATGCCTTCCATGTTGCTGACAAAGATCTATCCTTAGATAATGTCTATAAAGCACATGCTAAAACAGTTTAACCAGACTTCCTGAAAAGCCACCCAACAGGTAGCCACGTTTCCATCCATATGTAAATTTAAAACTAACCAAACTGTGAAATAATTACCAAAAGAAAATGATCTACGTTTCTATCCACTACCATTGTGTGATTAATAGGAGCAGAGATGAACTGCTACAAAAACCAACAAAAAAAATAGACAAACATTATATTTACATTGATTTGTGTCAGAATTTGTTTCTTTCCCTTCATCAACCCTCAGATTTATCTAGTGACCATTTGGAAGGGCCCATCCCTTAGATTGGAAACCACTTGACTAAACTATCAAACTGTATATGAAGTAGCTAAAACTAACTGCGTAATAAGTATGACTAGCTCCACTTTTTTAATACTGATTCATCACTGTGTAAACAGCATTTTACTATTGTAGCTGCTCAATCTGTAATCTGTTACAGGAGACCTTCTACTGCAGTACTTTGATGCTTTAAGAATATTTTGCTAATGATACTGCTGTATATCTACTATAAAAGTAGGATTTGAAATGCAGGATTTTTACTTTACTGAAGTAAAGGATCTGACACTGCACTTTTGTACCAATGAATCCTTCAGCTTTATCCCGCCTTGCTATGATGACCTGATTGTCATCCCAACTCCCCGGTTAGCGGGCCTTTTCAACATAGCAGAAGTAGTGGCATCCGATTATATTTTGTTTGGTAATGTCCAAGTTACATTGACGCGTTAATATCCAAATCACTTGTGTTTGTACCTTTCTCCCAAGAAGTTGCCGATGGCCGTCTTGTTCAGTCCCTCCTCTTTGTAAAGGAACTCGGCCACCGACTCTGCACGCCATTCCAGCATGCCATTTTCAATCAGGTAGAGGACACCCTGAAGCAAAGTCAGATGTATATGTAAAGTATTTGGACACCAGCAACATGGAGTCAGTTATGTCCATGTTTACACACAGAAACGTGTATTTTATGTGGTGTAAGGTTGTTTTTCAGGGTGCAATCTGAAAGTTTGGCTTCAAACAGAGAAGCTTGTTCAAAGTTTAAATATTCAGCCATTTCATCAAAGGTTTGTCTGTGTGCGTGTTTCGACTTACAGGACAGGCAATAAATACCACAGCAAAGCTTTCATGTTAAAAGTCTTTCACAAGTTATCTTGAAATTCTTATCAGCGCTGCTAACTCGAGATAATCGAGAAAGTTTTCCTCCTTCTCGTTTTGAGTCCCTATCATCATTAATCACCAGAGCCGAAGATGAGAAAGGTTGAATGAATATTGCATGCAGCTATCTGTAAATCTCAGAGTGTTTAGAGCAGGATCTTCAAAATATGACCTTTTCCTCTGAGTGTGTCCTCCTGCAGAGTAGTTCTTCAAATCAATTGCACTTTAAGAAACTCTTAACCCCAAGTATTCTTAAAACTTGTCATCCTCCCACTCGTCCTCAGGCCTGAGCTTAGCGCGGTCACAGGCCGAGGGAGGCAGTTTTTTAACAGAGGACGCAGAGAGGAAGGAAAGAAAAGATGGAGGTCGTTGTGGTGAAGTAGCGCTTCTGCTCCACTTCAGGGAACAGGATGTGGTTTTCTCGCTATTCAGTCATCGTGAACGTCTGTGCACAGTTTGCACATTGCTCATATCTACATCCGCTCTGTTGAGGAGTTATCTTTGCTGTCATCTGGCTGAAGTGAGTGAAAGTTAAATTTCACCTACTGTACCTTTACTGTGACTCGCAGTAACATTGCCTTTCCGCACAAACTGTTGGACATGTCATGTAGCATGTCCGAAACTAAGGCTGATGTTACACCCTTAGAAATATCTCTATGAAGGTACTGTGTACTCTGTGTTAAGGTGTACCGG
>JAPMOB010251051.1:0-14334 GCA_029875015.1 Lepomis gibbosus | reverse complement strand
TCTATATGCATTGAAAAATATACCTAAAAATAACTGACTCACAATAACAATCCTGTTCTTGTCTCACACAACGTTTATTAGAGGCTAGAAGTTTGTCAATGAAGTTTATAAAGCAAGAAATATGTGGCTTGTTCCTGGTAACATTTTGACACAATCTTTTATCTATAGTAGTAGCTAATGAAAAAGTGACATTTCTGTAAAATTGTTATTGTTAACATTTAAATAAGAAAACAGATCTTTACCTTCAAACTGAAGCACAAAAATAAGGATTAATTCCAGTAGAGACATTCTGCGTCCATTCGCTGTCTGCAGATGGACGGGGTGTGAGACTCCTCTGCTGCAGGTCTGTATGTGATGGTGCTGTTTCCTCTTTCTGGTTGATCTATAGTTAAAATAACTTGAGAAACAACAGCCACCACCCAGCCTGTCATCAGTTCGAGTCAGAGTTGCATCACTTCTATGAACCACCTTAAACCGACTGCACAAAACAAGAAGAAAACACTTGTGTTACAAAACCTACACTCATCAATTACAGACAAATTCCATTTTAATCCTTTTTTTTAGCTGGATGATGGTGTGTTTATGTATGCATCATGTTAAAATAGATAATAATAAATCCTGGTTTATTCCACAGAAATAAAATTCTTCTTTCTGGGGTTTTGCTCAAAGAACAATGGAACTGTACTTAAACTCTGTCATTTCGGTGGCGTAATCAAAGGAAGTGGTATTTTCTGGTAAGAAACCAAAAAACAGAAGAACAAGACTACTTGTTAACTTTGCAGTCCTTAATGCTTAATTACCATTTATGGCTCAGATCCGATTCCGGTATCAGACTGAAGCTTAAACTGTCCACGGCCTGCAAGTGACCCGCATGCGCAGAAAAATCATACCATGTCAAACGCACAACGCTGTCACACGTAAGTAAACAAGGAGCCACAGAGGTTATCTCTGGTTAACTTTAACTTTCTAACCCTCCCGATTTTCACTGGACACTCCCATATTTCATTGCCCCCTCCTCTCTTCCTCACGAAGTGACATTTCTCCATTTGTGACAATTGTTCATAACTTTTTTTCACTTCATATGATAAATCAGATACAGGTTCAATATTTTTAAATGACATCGCAGTCTCCTCCTTATTTACTTAAAAAAACTTTATTTGCAAAGACAATGAACAATCCCAAGAGTCGTCATTAATACATGAACACAGATAGGGTGTTTTCATACAAAAACATTAAACAAAGACCCAGGGGGAGACTAGCACAAGAATTCTGGTAAACAAGAATTACTCCCTGCGACCCGACCCCGGATAAGCGGATGAAGATGGATGGATGGAAGAATTACTCACTGAGGTCTTCTTGGGGTCTAGTGATGGCAAACCAGCAGGAATAGCATCAATACCTGGGCTACGGCAAACTCTTTTGGGGTGATAAGAAAACCAAAAGTTTGAAGAAATTCAGAGTAGTCTATCAAAATTCCATTATTGTTCCGTAGTTATGTCACTAAAATTATTTTGTTGTTGAATCAGTTTTAATAAAACAGACATTTATTCTTGTTTAATAATAACAAACATATTGTGACAGACAGATTTTGCTTTAACAAAGGCGTGTTAATTTTGTCGTCTTTATTATGTATTTAATTATGAATGTGCATATATTTGTCACCAGGCCGGACACAGGGCCTTTCCCTTTACTGAATATTTTTATTATCATTACACAATTCATCTTTGAGATCTTGGGATTTGATGGCATATGATGTAATTGTTTGGCTTTACTTTTGTCTTAAAAAGGTTCACATTTTTTCAAGTCTGTCTTAATGTTCACATGCACGAATGTACACTAAAGCAGTTTTAGGTTGCTGTAATCATTCCTCCGCTCCATACTGGCAGTGAAGAGATCCCTTCCTAATCTGTGTTCAGTGAAGGAAAATCCACACTCAAGGCTGAAGATAGTTTGAGGCTCCAGCAGTTTGAATTAGACAAATAAAGTGAGTATCTACCAAACTAGGAGTCTTTTTGGTACAAAATGTTGCTCTTTCTGTTACTATCCCTCCACCAGCTCAGCTTAGAAAGAAAGAAGTCATTTTGTACAAAGAACAATTTAACTTTGGAAGTTACCTACTTAATGTTTCTCAGACTGCTTCAGCATCAGATTAGCTTCAGTTTAACCTCAGATCACTTTTCTGGACAGATCGAGGACTGAGGTGTTGGCATTTGATGTGTTCACATGTTGTATGCTGGCACTGTATCTCTTCAGTCGGGCTCAGTAAACCGCGCTATAAATCTTCATCAGTCTCTGAAACTTCTTCCCACCTGAACATGGCTCACACTATTTCTTTGACAAGCTCAAGATAAAACCTCTTGAATGTCAGGATCTTTATGAGAGAAACAAGGTGAGCGAATATTATTAGCAAGCTCTACTCACAGCCCCTTTGGGACATCCTTTACCGAACATTGATGGAGATTGTGAAGATTCATTGAAGCGAGTAAGTTACAGTATATTTCATTAAAGACATGTTCAGATCCAGTTCTGTGAAGTACAAAATTGTCTTTCACAACTTCATCTTGTGTCCATTTGCATAAAATTACACTTGCAAAGTCAATTATAAAGTGATGTAAATTTAAATTTTACCATTCCAGTCATGAAATCCCTGATAGAAAAAAGTGAAATAAGGTTACATGAAGCATTTTTCTATATGTTAAGACATATAAAAGCCTCTGCTATATTTATGAACATGTATGTTTTTTATTTATTTTTAAAGGGTATTAGTTATGGTGGTTTAAAGAAGCCACGTGCAGGTGAATTCCTTCTTCAAATCAAACTCCTCAGCAACCTGTCTGGGTTTAACTGCAAAGTTCAGATGGTTACGGAAGGACTACAGCTGTTATTAAACATAAATTAAATATAGTGTAAAATATAAAACCATAAGATATAAGTATATAACCTAAATTAATGTATCTTTCAAAGGAGATGGCCAATTTATGGCGGCACTTAGCTAGAGTATACAATCAAATGCACAATAATAGTTAGACACACATGATGGAATACTGATAGTTAAAAGGTCTGACATCAGACTATCAACAAATGTATCTGATTAAAAAAACATAAACGCTAACTATTAATAAAATAAAACATTTAGTTCAACAAAAATAAGAATAGGAGCAGAACAATCACTGAAAATCATTTAAAATTCAGTTAATCCAAATATGTGGCTTTTTTAAAACAAAAAAACATTCTTACAAGCTGAAAACACGTTAACACCTAGTTAATAGTTTACTACAGTATTTAGACATCCAGCAGACCATTCAAGTTGTGTTTCCATCCACCTGACCAATGTGTCCATTTCTCTTCTTTTAGCTGTTTTGGTTTCCACCAACTCCTGAGAAAAATATATGGCTCTTTAGTCGCTAATTGTTCTGCGTCTGTCTGCTGTTTGGTGTTGAGTTTACAGTAGAGCTGCTGCTACTGATGGAAACAGGGCTGAGGGCAGAAAAATGCCATAAAACGTGAACCGTTAGCTAAATCAGACTAAAAAGAGCTGCATAAGTGCAAAGTGTGTGATATTTCTGATTCGATTTTACAAGTAGTCATTTGTTCCTTTATTAATCAAACAACTCTGACAGTGTAAATGTTTTTCAACCTGAAACTAAACAACATCTGCTTGTGTTTGGCATGAAAACAGTTTGACAGAAATTATTTACATTTAAAGAGTAAACAGAACAAGAAATACATCCCAAACATAAAAAAGATAATTTTAAATCAAAGCTTATCCGACTTTGTGGTGAGTTGAAGTTGGTGTGGAAGCTGTCGATCACTGCAGTCTGGTAGCAGCAGGATGTGCTTTTATATTTTCATACTGGACTTCGTCTGCATCATTTTTTACCTGTGAAATAAAACACAAAAAATGAGATTCTGAAAAAAAATGTTTCAAGGGAACAAACTGTTGATGTTTCTGCCAGAGAGTAAAAAGTGACATATTTAATTTTTCCTAATAGTTAATTTTAAACTCACATTGTTCTCATTTTCCAGTGGATTTGTTTTCCCTGGGAAAAAATAAAAAACACCATTGTATCAAAATACCTTTACAGTTCTACATAAATGATTTACATTAACCAGTTCTACCAAACGATGGTCTGAATTTTCTCACCTCTGTATCTGATGATAAGAACTGTGATTACAATCATGAGGATCAGTCCAGCAATTCTCAGAGTCAACATGACGCAGCTCAGAGGAGACCAACCTGTGGAAACTGGCTGATTGCTTGTGAAGACAGGTGTGTAGTCAACCTCTACCTCTACTTTGTTCTCCTTATCAACAAACTGGCAGGTGTATCTCCTGTTGTGGCCACTCTGACGTTTCACAGCCAGAACAGAAACACAGTTCTTCTCTCCGAGAAGCTTGAACCTGACACCTTCACCACGCAGCTCAGTTCCTGTCTCATCCACCCAGCGGATGCTGTTCGGTTGACAAGGACGGAGGTCATTGTATTTCACCAGAGAGCACTCTATTGTGACTTCACCATCCCTCATTGGATCAGCGTCTGGTGTAGATGGAGTGACTGAGAAAAAAACAAGATAGCTGTTAACTCAGCATAAAAAATATTTGGCATGTGCAGGAAATTCAGTGACTTCACTACAAAACTCTGATAATTTTTCTATTAATCTTTTGTGATCATTGTTCTGCTGAGTGAAAATATTGAGGAGAACTGAACCTGAAGTGTGTGGAGAGGAGTCGGTTTAGGAAAAGACAACAGTGTTAATTACATTCCTTTAATAATAAGCAGAATATAAAACAGGTAAACTAATCTCTGCCTATCACAATCACCAAACATAAAACACTGACAGACACTCTGTTTGCTGATTAGCTGAGTTTGTGAGACTCCCAGCAAGATAGCAGATAGCAGGAAAAAGGGGGTCGCCTACAGCTGGAATGAAGCTGAGCTTTTTGAGCCAAAAGCAGAATTCCCACTTGATAATCTCAATGACTTGAAATGAGACTCACTTGTCAGAACCTTGAGATGTGTTGCTAGATCCTTATCAAAGTCCATCCCCTGCCGGCAGGTGTAGAGACCAGCATCTTCAGCAGTGATGTTTTTAATGTCAAGAGAGCAGTTAGTGCCCACACTCAGCCTGGCAGCTCGGGCTGAGGTCCGCCACACACTTCCATTTACAACATCATAGGAAGTCTGAGATGGCCCTCTGTTGTAAAACCATGAAACACTGGAGCATGTTGTGTTAGAGGATAATGCACTGGCACAGGGCACAATAGCATCATGTCCAGGTCTTTTGTACAGAGTGTGTTTTGCAAGGATGCCTGCTGGAAAGAAAAGAATACATGTTTTGTAAGAAAGTAAACACAACATTTAAAATCATTATTATGTCTAAAGAGAAACAAAACAGTTTGGGGTTTTACATTTACAACCACAGGGAGCTCAGGGGTGTGGTGGCATACATTATGGAGATGTATTTATTTATGTAAAGGAAACACAAATAGATGGAATGAAATATAATGCAGAAACACTTCTGATCAGGCACAATCTCACCACAAATACATACAAATGTATGTAGAGCTTCAATGGGAAGCATCCTGGAGCAGCGAGACAGTCCCAAATGTTTTGGTTTATGTCATTCTCTTATTAATTTGCAGCTGACTGTTAAATATTTGCTTGTCTGTCTCTCTCTCTCTCCCCCTTTACTTCCCCATCATGTCCCTTCTGTGGTTCACTGCTACAATGGGTGGAAACGGAATTAGCACCATATTTACATCCTCAAAAATCAAGCAGGCTAAGACACTAAACCAAGTAACGTGATTTATTGATCTCCTCTGATCCATTTCAGTACTGTGGACAGTGCCTAAACACACATATCCCCAGCCGTGTGGCTTAGGCGAAGTACATACCGAAAGCATTAAACAGCTTGCCAGTACACTGCAGCTAACAGGAGGCCTATATGTGTGGCTTGCAGATTTTGATTTTGACAAAGGAGGTACCGGATTCAACAAGTGAAGCCCTGGAGGAGGGTGAAATCACCATCCCTTTCCAACATGGCCAAGAGGGATAGCCTATGTGCTGCAATGTGCTAACTGGACCCACAGGTTGGGCCCAAAAAGTTTGAGCCCAGCGTCTGTGTTTAATTCATCCACTAACAAACCTATGTCTTGCAAATGTATGACTTTATAATCTCAGAGAATTTCCGAGTTTGTTTCTCATAAGTTTACGACTTTAATCTTAACAGCTTCATATTTTGTTTAATCTACAATGGCCTCAATACGAAGTCATGCATTTTTCCCTGATTAATTAGTCAAAAGCTTTATGTTTACTCCTCTTGGTTCGTTGGTAAAAAGTCAGTGTTCCCTGTTTCGGACTAGATGAATTGAACTGATGTTCGGACGGCCCGACGACTAGTTAGCGCTTAGGTCCTTGGCAGCTTCCGCACGCCAGGACCGGCTTTTTACTAGCAGGTTTGTCCTGGGGTCCATCCTAGCCGGCTTGTGGTTGAAGAACACTTGCAGTGATAGGCCGTTAGCCTGACTTGGTTCGTCGGTTGATGTCCTCGGTGTTACAGCTAGTTTAACTAACCCACGTGGCTGGGTCTGAACTTTGATGGGAGCGACAAAACTTAATTCGACTGAAATAAAGTTTAAAAGAGAACAATCTGATGACTCTCAACAAACAAAACTAAAGAAAGTAAATTCAACAAAGGTTCACGTGGTTAAGTAAGTTGCTGGAAGACAAAGAAAATGTCATGGACAAAGCGGGGCCAAAATCTTGGGCGTTGGCGTTTCTTGGACACGGAGCACGCTCTGGTGCGAGCGTAAGTGTGCGAGAGACGAACAGAGAGAGAGAAGAGTGTATGGCGCTGTGTTTTTGTTACCTGGGGTGTCTCCAGCACTGCAAAATTAACTTATTCAGGGATTCTTCTTTTCAACACAGTTTCTGACAACAACATGGTAAAAGAACTACTCAAATTGAAGTGGTGGGCCACTAAGTAACTTAACAAAGATTATTTAATTCAAACAAGCTAGTGTGAAAAGTGCTAGGGTCTTTGATGTTTCGAGGTAACTGAATAGACAACATCATTATGATGGTCAAACCTGCCCTTTTGGTCTTGGGGAGTGTCTGTGTGTGTGGGGGGTAGTTTAGACATTTATAACCCCTGTCCGAAGAGGTCCTGGTTAATATTGTCATTTTAACAACGATGCATAGAGTTTGTTATCTCAACTTCACCAGAGGTGGTAGGTTTTATAGTCGAAACTGCCCAAACAGCACTTGGGAGTGGAGCCTTTCACCCCCCTCCTTTGGGGTACTTCCGCTGTTGAGGGTTGATATCTCAACCCCCCCTCTTTCTGTCAGGAAGAGACAAAGAGAGATTCTGGATTCTTCCTGTTTGGTATAAAATAATTAAACCAACACGGGCTGGTTCACCACATAGTATGTATGTCACCACGGTGATGGTGCAAGACAGGCAAGCACAAACACACACACACACACTAATATTCTGTTGGTGCACATTTTGATATTAGTACATATGTCACTACTATGACTTACATTAACTAAGATACTCGGAACCCACCCCGACACACACACACACACACACACATCGATTATGTAAAAAATATTCAATAAAGTATTGAATAAAAACCTTTTAATATCATGTTGTTCTCATCCTTCTTATCATAAGAAATCAGAATTCGCATGCCAAGTTCTTGTCAGCTTTTACAGAAGAACAACATCCTGAGCATCAGCGATTTCAATGAGGTGAGGTGTCTACGCAGAGCCCAAAGGATACTAAAGGACAGTACCCACCCAGCCACAGCCTGCTCACCCTGCTGCCTTCTGGGAAGAGATATAAAGTTTCTGCTGCTGCACCACCAGACTGCAGAGCAGCTTTTCCCTCCAAGGCCATGAGTCTTTTAAACTCACATTTATCCTCAGCACTGCTCCATTTATTTCTGTTTAACTTTTTATACATGATAGCTTTTCTATTACTGTATATTGTTTGTTATGTAGCAGAAATTAGTCACATGCTTAATTTTACTTTAGAACCTGTTATATAAAAGATCTTTGTGGGCCCTCCAGTCAACACTCCTAAAACTAACCCAGACTACATTTCACTTGTTGTGTTTGAGACTAGCTTTTTTTGACACGAGCCTTTATAGTAGGCTAATGCAAATTTCACATTTCTGTAAAATTATGATTCAAATTTACATAAGAAACCAGAGTGTTACCTTCAAACTGAAGGACAAAAATAAGGGTTAATTCCAGTAGAAACATTTTGCGTCCATTCCCTGTTGAACTCCGCAGATGGATGGCCGTGAGGCTTCTCTCCTGCAGGTCAGTAGGTGATGGTGCTTCGTCTTTGTGGCTGACCTTTAGTGAAAATAACTTGAGAAAGAGCAACACCAACCACCGAGCCTGTCCTAAGTTCCAGAGAGTTAGAGTTACATCACTTCCATGCACCCTGTTTTCTTAGCATGTTGCTCACTGTAGCAACAGAGAAACAGAAATGTTGTAATTTCCTCTCTGTCATTTCAGTGGAATAATCAAAAGAGGAAGTGGTATTTTTGGTAAGAAAGCAAACACACAATAACAAGACTAAGGTTAGCCATGCTAGCAGCTCTGGGAGAGCTAAAACATCTTAGGCTAGCATGTTAGCATGCTATCATTTGCTCATTATGCAAACTGCAGTTTGTGGGTGAAGTTTGATCAGATTTGACTAACAAATCTTTGAAGGAAGTCCAGCTGTCCCATTCAGTCATTAAGGGCCAGATCACTGAACAGGCTGAGCTCTGCAAGTGTCTGCGTACTATAACTGATGATAAGCTGACATTCAATGACAACACAGTGGCAGAAATGCATTTCCTCCAAAAGCTCAACTGGTTTGGGGCATGTAGTCAGCTCATGATGATCTTCTACAGGAGGATCATACTGATCCTGATGGTGTGCCCAAGGCTGGACCCCTGCGATTCACTTTTAAACCAGGCATTGGCATGGAAGACGCCGTCATCTACCTACCGCACAAATCTCTCGCACACCTGGAGGACTGGGGCACAGACTGTGTTTTTTTCACCCATAACTACTCAGGGGGAAGCTAGTAGGAGCTGGAGTTGACTGCCACCTGGCTGCATGGACCATAAACTACCTCACCGACATCACGGTTGCCCAGGACTGTGTCTGAAGTTGTGGTTTGCAGCACAGGGGGCTCACAGGTTATAGTACTCACTCCTTTTTTTTCATCCTGTACACATCAGACTTTAAACACTATCGCCTCAGATGTTTTCCAACAATACTGCTGTTTTTGGACAGAAGGAAACGATCTGGAATATCTGGCTGTCATTGCTCACTGGTGTGAGCTTAACCAACTTCACATTAATGCCAGCAAGACAAAGTAGATCGTGGTAGACTAGGCAGGAAGGTGGCCCCGACACAAAGTTGAACATCCAGGGTTTGGATGTTGATATGGTGGAAACATACAAGTTCCTGAGTGTTCACTGCAACAATAAACTGGAGTGGTCCAACAACACAGATGTCCTGTACAAGAAAGGCTAAAGTCGTCTTCATCTGTTGAGGAGACTGAGGTCCTTTGGTGTGTTTAGTACGTTATTAAAATCTTTCTATGCCACTATGGTGGCATCTGCAGTCTTCTGTGCAGTAGTCTGCACAATAAACAGGTTAAGAGGGCTGGTTATGTCCTGGACTGCCCTTTAGATAGCGGAGGTGGATGAGAGGAGGATGTTAGCCATTCTGATGTCAATCATGGAGACTTCTCACCCCCTGCATGAGACTGTGAGGACCCTGAGCTGCTACTTCAGCAATAGACTGCTGCACCCACAGTGCAAGAAGGAGGGCCGGTGTTTCATTCCAGCTGCTCTGTCAGACTCTTTAAAAAGCAAAGACATGATGCTGGAAATTTTTTTCACTATTTTATTCCTGTACTGTGCAATTGCACATAAATATTAATTCTTATTCACACAGTCTTATTACCTGTACTGTATATATACACTTCCATATTTTATGCCAGTATTACACTGCTGAATATATTCTGTCCTGTGCAATTAAATTTATTTATACTCCGTGCAACTACTTCCTGCTGCGACCCCTGCAGTGTTTCATATCAATCACATGCCGGAAATATTTCACTTCATTTGTAATAAAACTAAGATATATGAGTATAAGTTTCACTCTTTGAAATAAATTACTGAAAAAAAGACTTTCATGCTATCAAATTGCTATCAAATTTTCTGAGATGCATCTGTAGTTGACGTGATTATTGTTTTGATTATTATTAAGACTAAGGCTCAGTCACACCATTAACACCACTGAGGTTTTTGCTGAATAGACGTAATGTCATTTAATCACATCTGTTGATGGCTTGGTTCTTGCTAGTGAACTAGCGGACTATCAACAAATGTATCTGAGAAAAAAATTACAATCACTGAAAATCAGTGGAGCGGAGGAAATACAATGCGTACAGTATTTACACATGCAGCAGACCAGCTTTGTATTTGAGTTATGTTTCCATCCAACTGATATCAACATTCACTCTTCTTTCTGCTGTTTTGGTCTCCACTAACTCTTGAAAAAAATATCTGTCTCTTTAGCTGCTAAATGTTCTCTGTCTGTCTGCTGCTTGGTGCTGAGTAGTTTACAGTAGAGCTGCTGCTACTGATGGAAACATGCCAAAAATGCCATAAAACCTAAACTACTAGATAAATCAGGCTAAAAAGAGCTGCATGCAAAGTTTGTGATATTTCTAAGTGTCTGTTTGTTGTTGGCTTGAAAACAGTTTGACAGAAATTCTGTACATTTAAGTTGTAAAAACAACAAGCAATGTATCCTAAAACAATCCAAAAAGTACTGTGATGATATCTGACTTTGTGGTGAGTTGAAGTTGATGTGGAAGCTGTCGATCACTGCAGTCTAGTAGCAGCAGGATGTGCTTTTACGTTTTCATACTGGACTTCGTCTGCATCATTATCAAATTGTTTTGTGTTCCCTGGAAGAGATAATAATGAAATAGTATCATTACAGTACTAAAGGTATGATTTACATTAACCAGTTCTACCGAAAGATGGTCTGAATTTTCTCACCTCTGTATCTGATGACAAGAACTGAGAATACAAGCATTAGGATCAGTCCCGCTATTCGCAGAGTCAACATGAAGAAGCTCAGAGGAGACCAACCTGTGGAATTTGTTGAACATGGTTTAGTAATAGACATGTCAGTTAAAAAAATAAGTACAATGTTTAAAACTGTGGAAGGCAATTTACATGTTTTGTTAAATGTGTTGAAATTATCTACATCATCAAATAAACTCTGATACAAAAATGAAAAACATCTCTGCATAAAAATGTGTTTTGGGAGAAGTGGCTTTAAAGAGAAGGTGTCTCTTGCTACTTGTTACTCCAACATAACTACCTCAGCTTTAATCACCTACAGGACTAAAAACCAATATTGTAACACATATTCTTTTTGTGAAAATATTTTATCTCCAACATTTTGAAACTTTAAGAAACCAAGAAGCTTTGTATCTGGTGGGCTGCATATTATCTTATCCTAATTTGACTTTTCTGGCTGGTCGTCTCTGATCCTACCTGTGAAGACAGGTGTGTAGTCAGCCTCTATCTCTACTTTGTTCTCCTTAACAAACTGGCAGGTGTATCTCCTGTTGTGGCCACTCTGACGCTTCACAGTCAGAACATAAACTCAGTTCTTCTCTTCGAGGAGCTTGAACCAGACACCTTCACCAAGCAGCACAGTTCCTGTCTCATCCACCCAGCGGATGCTGTTCGGTTGACAAGGAGGGAGGTCGTTATATCTCAACAGAGAGCACTTTAATGTGATGTTACCGTCCCTCTTTGGATCAGCGTCTGGTGAAGATGGAGAGACTGAGAGAAAACAAGGGACAATTGCATAACTTTACTTCAAGACTGACAAGTTAATTAATCTTCTGTCATCATTGTTTTACTGAGAAAATGAAGGCGGACTGAACTAAATGGAATCATGACCTTCCAGTGGCCTTTTAACAATAAATAAAACAAAAAGGTAAACCATTATTAATTCGCAAACCAATATTTCAGTCATTATAAACTGGGGAAGCGATGCATTTTCATGAATGAAGGAGCAGGAGCACTGCAATCAACGATGGCCCTTTGAACTCCACCTGAGAGGGTCCCTCATGTTACATCCCAAACCAGTGAGCCATTCAGTTCAGTCTGAACTGTGTGCTCAAAGACATCTTCCCTTGAATGGAAGGGGTACTGATAACACCTGGATGAATGATGGCTGTTGTTGCCTCCTTAATGTGGAGTGTGTTTTAAAGCTGAGGGTGTGGAGAGGGGTCAGTTTGGGAAAGGCCAACAGTGTTAATTAACAGATAGACTCATCTCATGTCAAAAATGACAGTGACAGACACCCTGATTGCTTACTAGCTGGGTTTGGGAGACCTCCAGCAAGTAGAGAGTGGACAGGAAAAGGGAGTAAAGCTGGAATTCCCTTTTATAATCTCAGTGAGTTTTCAATTAAATTATACTCACTTGTCAGAACACTGAGATACACATCCTGATCAGGGTTCCTCCCCTGCCGACACAGGTAACGACCGGCATCCTCAGTAGAGATGTTGTTGATGACCAGAGAGCATCTTGTGCCCAGACTCAGCCTAGCAGCTCGGGCTAAGGTCTTCGCAATATTTCCATTCACAACCTCAGAGAAAAGCTGAGGTTGATCTCTGCTGTAAACCCATGAAACACTGGAGCATGGTGTGTCAGAGGATGATGTAAGGGCACAGGGCAGAACGACGTCGTGTCCAGGTTTTTTGTAGAGATTGAGTTCTCCAAAGATGCCTGCTGGAAAGAAAATAATACTTTTTCTGTTAGAAATAACACATTACATGTAAAACCATCTGCATTTAGAGTAAACACTTAACATGAGGATTTTATTATATTTTAATCTTACTTTTACACCCATATGAAGATAACATGTCCACCTCCGCCACCTAGTGGTTGTATTTATAAGAGAGATAAGAGAGCCTTCTGTGCCTTTTGTTTGTGAAATACCCCGTGTTGCTGTTTTTTTACCTTTCCTGTCTCGTCTTGTCGTTTTTGGATTTTGGTTTCTAGATTTGGTTTTGGATTTTGGACTTTTGCCTGCTTTCTGTTTGACTTTGGATTACCTTGTGTTTTGGACTTTGTTATGCAGCCACTCCACCAGTAAGTGTGCTCGCTTTTTGTTTAATAAACTTTTTATCTGTACCTACAAGTGTGTCCTGCGCTTGGGTCCTCAACCTGCTAAACCCTGCGCTGCACACACACGCACAGCCTGACACTTTGTGAATCATTGGCTCTTTGCGATAACACTAACTTTTACTATTGAAATTACAGCAAAAAAACACCACACAGTTGATCAGAATAAATAAAACTTGATTTTGATCAAATAAAGATTTGTCATTGCCTTTGTGTGCATTTGTATTAATTATCTACACTGTATGTACTAACTGCATCAAGTTATAATGTAAATACTTTCATGTTACACAGGTGGAGTTTAAAGAAACCACACATGTGTCTGCAGGCATTGAAAATATAGCTGATCCATAATTGCAATCCTGTTCTTGTCTCACACGTTTATCAGAGGCTGGAAAGCATAACAAAGTTTATCAAAGTGCTTTATAAAGCAGAAAATGTGTAGCTTGTTCCTGGTAGAATTCTGTAAACCCAAACCTTTATCAAATAGCAATGAAAATTTCACATTTCTGTAAAATTATTATTAATATTAACATAAGAAAACAGAGCTTTACCTTCAAACTGGAGCACAAAAACAACTATTAATTTCAGTAGAAACATTCTTCGTCCATTCGCTGACAGCCAATCGGCCGTGAGACTTCTCTGCTGGAGGTCTGTAGTTGATGGTGCTGTTTCCTCTATGTGGTTGACCTATAGTTAAAAAATAAAAAAGTCATAAAATAACTTGAGAAACAACACCAACCACCCAGCCTGTCATCAGTTCCAGAGAGTCAGTTGCATCAGTTCTATGCACCCTCTAAACCACCTGCACACAACAACAACTAGAAACTTGCATGGTGGCACAGTGGCAGCACCGCGGCCTCACAGCAGAAGGTTCTGAGTTTAGACCTCGCTCAGCTCTGCCTAGTAATCATTTCATCTTCTTCTACAACAGGAACTACAGGTGGGTTCATAAGACCAAGCTGCTTATCGAGATGAGCCCCCACCCTGGACCCCTCGGGTTCCTAGCCGCTCCGGCCACCAAACCCTAAACAACCTCTTGACCCCTTCATTCCTCTCCCCTCGACCCCTTCATCCCTCTCCCCTCGACCCCTTCATCCC
>JAPMOB010251049.1:0-30216 GCA_029875015.1 Lepomis gibbosus | reverse complement strand
TCGGGAGCGCGCATGCAGGTGTCAGTCACTGGATTTCGCGGAAAATCCGACCCGGAGCCTTTGAATAGGAATAGGAATACTTTCCTGTCAGAGTTAATAGCCAAACCCGGCAAGTGGATCATTTTAATGTCAGATTACAACCCCTTCACACGCAGGCAATAAAAAAAGGATTCATTTTAGTAGAAAAACTACATATAGCCCCTTCAAGTGTGTTATATTCCCACAGGTTTTGGCAAAAATGAGGTGTCTTTCTAGCGGTTTAACTTTATTTCAATTATCGTGTCTCAATGTACCTTCTGCAAATGTTTAATCAAAAATAAAATGGATTCCTTAGCTTTAAAATGTAAAACAATGCTTTCTAACCTTTTTTACCCCCAAGTACTCCCACATCCCTGTATAGATGAGCTCAAGTTCCTCTTCATTGTCACCACTTGTCAGCTGTTTAAAATGTATTCATTGAAATTGATTTTAAACTTTATTATTTTAGTTTGTTAATTATAATAATGTGCAAATTTCTAAGATATTTAATTCAATGGAATTGTCAGTGTTTAGGCTTGATGTTGACTCAATAGTCATTCAGTTATGTATTTTGACCTCTTTGGTAGGTCAGGTTAAGGCTCGTGCAGACTACACAACTTGCTGTCTTGCAAGTCTTGAAGTCGTTGTGGCGTTCACTCTACGTGACTGCTCAGTGACCGGGGGTCACACACTACACGAGCTGCAACAACTCTGTCACTGGTCTCTGAACCACGTTTTGTCATGAAAACAAATGTAAAATGTGAAACAGGAAGTGACCCAAAACTACACACAAAACAGCTGTTTGTTATTATTAAAGATAATAAAGAAAATATAAAGAAAAGCAATAATAAATACAAAGAATATGGGTGAAAGAATCAATTAGCACACGCAGGTAGCAGGGATTGTCTGAGCTACAGAGAGAGCTGGAGGTGATAAAAAAGTGTTTTGCAATGAAAAAGTAGCTTCCTGTCTCATTGGCTGGATGTGGATGTCGAGTGGGTCGACTCCAGCAGATATTTGGCATGTTAGATATCTGTCTGGCGTCTGCGATGTGTCAGCGGTGGATTGGATGCGTTTGATGCGTTGTTGAGTAGTTCACACATAACAACTGCCGACCGCTGATCAATTGCTGATTTACCCCCAATCACACCTGCCAGTCTCCGAGCTGGCCGACTGGAAAATCGGGCTTAAAATTGTGTAGTGTGAACTAGGCTTTAGTGGAAGGCTTGTCCTGTACACTCAGCTAATTTTAGCTAGTAAATTACTGGTTATAGTGACAATAAATATACTAAACATCAGTTTCATGACAATCTTATCTGTGTGTTTATTTTTCTTCTAAATAGAAATATGTGGATATAATTTTCTAACCAAATTATATTTATTTCAGTTTGCCTGAGCTACACATCTTTCCATGGATCCTTTCGTAACTGTAGAAATGAGCCCTTGGGTACATGTACAATACAAACAGCTTTATTTGAAATTTAAGTTTTTTTTATTTAAGTTTATTATTTTTTATTATTACAGAGTTTTACTGTAATATTTCTGGACCTCATGTGTCACTAGGGCTGGAAGATATGGCCAAAAATGTTCTCGCGATAAAAGGTTTCATATCTTTCGATATTGATAATCACAATTAGTATCAAATCGTTTTTTCTTTTGAGTTTAAAGGCTGATTTTTGCCCCTTAATGAAAGCAGAAGAAACCTGGTGGGTCATTGGGATTTACACATAAACAGTGGATCACTTCACAAACATAAGGTAGAACACTAAAAACAATTATTATAAAAGTTTTTAAACAAATTTGTTAAAGTAAAATTAAGTTTTTTAGTCCTTTAAGTCCTTTCAGTCCAAATAAACATCTTAACAAAAAATTATGTCTGAATTCATGTGTAATTTAGATGAATAAAATCAAACATTTATTGAATATTTATGAAAATTTATTATATTGTTATTGAAAAACATGTAACATACGAATCAAAAAAAGATACAATGCTATTGTTTCTTTTTAACTTACCAGAAAACATTAGACTAGTGTTAAATGAAGTAGGATTTGGGAAACTTTTAGGTGTTGCGTGAATGTAGACAGTGAACTGTAAGTCATATGCTTACTTTGGTCTTCTTCCTTTTATTGTTTTCTGTGTTCTGTTCTTTTGCTTGAGGCATTTGCTGAACAAGCAGCTTTCCTCATGCCAATTTCTTGACAGTTGAAAGTCTAAATGCTTCAACACAAATGTTTTCACGAGATAATTCCCAGAGAGCCAAGATTTAATTAAGTGTGCTCGGTTTGTTTTCTGGATCTTCTGTTCATCAGCGTGGTACAATTGGGGAACTAAACCGCTGTGTTTGAACCATTCATTCCAATCAACTTCAACAGGCATTGTCTCTCTATTGTTTGTTGCTCTTCTGGCTCTGAATGTTACAAGTGTTTTAATGAGGGTTTCATTCATGAGAATTCCACACATTTGACTTTGTACATGACATCTGTAAACTTGCTGAGTGTGGCCTTTGCATTGCTACTTTGTTAGAAACAGCGAGAGGTAATTGGCCTAAAATTGAGTTTCTGTAACCACAAAGCCAAAGGTAGTCTGTCTGAAAGTGACCCTTTCATTGAGGACGGTCTTGATTTGCTATTCCATCACAGTTTGCACTATGTTTGCAGTTCTTCACCACTGTCATTTGGAGTACACCTACTATACTATTACGGATATTCAGCTTTGAACACCTTGAACACATGCGCAGCTTTGTTAAACAGCTTACACACAAACACAACTTCCTACATCTTCCAACATGAACCAAACTAGACTACAAATGGCATTAATTATTAAGCAAACCGTATTCATTTTTAAACAGGATCCTAAAATGTATGACTGACAGCTAAATAGCGGTTGGTTTCTCAGTAAGGAAGATAAAGGCAATGTGATATACCACAGGGAGCATGCAGTCTGCTACGCAATACACATGCTGAGCCAAGAATAGAAAATAATGCTCATAAATTGGTTTCTGATGGAGATTGAGGTTTTACCGAAACCTTTGGTAGGGAATAGTGGCACCACCAACCAGAGACTCCCTGGATCCTCCTCATTATCGACCTCTCGTCTCCCTATTCAACTCTGCAGTATGCGACTTGACTGATGTGGGGGAATTTTCATTTACCTAAAACTCAAACATGTACTTACTTTTTTGTTCTGAATGGATGTTGGGATGATTGCATCCCCACTGACCTTATTATAAAGGGTGAGATTCATAAGGTGTGAGAGAGATGGAGGAGGTAGGGAAAAGAAATGGGTCGGCTGCATTCTTCTCTGCAGGTTCTCCGTCAGGCAGACACAAGAGCAGTGATGTGACTAATGCTGTAAATGTGCTGGCGTGCTTACAATATGGGCTGCCTGAGCGAGCCAAGCCAATCGGTGCTTTGCTGCCTGTCTCCTCTCCCACACATCTCAAAGACTCATCGAGAGAAGCAATTTAAACTTTTGTCTCACTTGGTTTTTCATCGTCACTTAGGGTTGATAGAAATATTGTGATACTGTACCAAAAGTACAGGTTATTTGCTTTGGAGAAGTGAAGAGAGATGAAACTTAAGCATGCTTAACAATTTTGGTTCAATGTTGTAACATCCAAAAAAAACTTAATTGTCATGTTGTTTTTATATACAGATTAACTGAGCTAAAAACTAAATCAAAAGAGTTTTCTCTTTTAGACTTTTGGCTGCTCTGCTTAAAATGAGACCAACAGTTACAGCTTTGGGCATGGGCAATACACAATGGACAACCTAACACCCTTCAAATGCTCCTCTCTGTGGCGTAATGACAAGTTTAAGCACACGCCTCCAGTTTGGCTTGTCCCTGCTGTCAGATTAACTTACATCAACCTGTCCAAGCATGGTGAAACTTACCGATCTGGAAAATGTTTGTGCCATTGTCCTGCATACTGGATCTTCTATTTCAGGAATAACACTGAATCTAAAGTTAACAGTTTGTTTAGACACAACCCATCGTATCCATTTCAGGTACAATTCAGAGGCCAAAAAATAAGAATGAGAAATCATTGTAGGTTGTATTTTTTTTTTCTTGAATCCATAATTACTATGAGACACTTGGCTTTGTTGTAAATCATTTTTAATAGTTTATAATCATAAAACAGAATCAGAGCCCTTGTAAACAGGCAGCATTCATCAGTCTATGGTATTTACATATTGATCTACAATTGCTGCTATGTCCAGTTTAATTCATTAGTTTTACCCTCTATTCCACATTATTTTTGAAGGACATGGCTACGGCATGTTTTTGGAGCAAGGGGGTTGAAATGCATTAGCTGTATCAGGCATGTTCATTTAATTCTGTGCAGCCTTTTAAAGGGGGAGTCTTGGCGTCTGTCTGTGTCCAAAAACATTTATTATTTAGTCTTCTTTGAGAGCACAAAAGTGTTTTTAGTGACACAGGGCAATATCAAAATGGGTTTTTTAAGTGCATCTAACCCCCGTTTTCCCTGTGCACACTTGAGGGCATCCTGTCATTGTAGATTTGTTTAAAAAGGCACATCGGTCCCTTTGTGACAATTATTAGTTCCTCCATTTACTCTTTTAGTCTATTAGGATCACTGACCACAATGCTATTCCAATCTTAGCAACTGACTTGTTAACAATGTTTGTCAGATTTCTACTGCACCAGAAAAGGGACATAAAATGTGCACTATCAATTGTTATATATTAAAAATAGGTTTTAAACCACAGGGTTGTATGATGAGATGAAGTTGTATTTTTCTTTATGACACTCCCAAAAAGCAAAATTGTATACTAGATGGGTGGTGTAGTGACCACTTTGTTTCCATTCTGTGAATAACTCTTGGGCTGACTGAGACTTACTACACATACTTTCTTGTGAAAAATATCATCAAAAAATTAATGTCCAGGTGGTGCGTTACAATATATCAGGATTTTATTTTCCAATAGGTTTATGATGTTGCCAGTTTGTGATGTTTCTAGCCAGGATGCTTTCTATTTCTCCTTTGTAAAAGTTAACAAGAGCTTGACACTAGAATTCTGCCTTTTTAAGTTTCCTTAAGAAGTACAGCAGCTTTGATGTGCTTCCCTAAACCGTATGGAGATGTGAGATGATCATGGTCCCTGTACTTCTGCAGTGCCTAGTCTAGTGAGATGACCATGTCAACTCCACCTCAGCTCGTCTGATGTAGACAGGAGTGTGTCTTCACCTCATTTTGCCTAATATCAACACTGAGCTCCATGGTTTTGCTGACATTCAGCAGTAGGTTGTTCTGAGCACTAGAGTGGAGGAGGTGTGACCGCCAATTCAAACAACTGGGGTTTGTTTGTGAGGAAGTCCAATATCCAGTTGCAGAGTGCTAAGTATGCCGATTAGTTTCATGGCAGGGGGTTGTGTTGAATGCTGAGCTGATATCAGCTAACAGCATTCTGATGTAGGTGGTATTTCTCTCAAGGTGTTTGAAAATGGAGTGGAAGGCAACGGAGATGGCGTTCTCTGTGGATCTATTGGTTCTGATAGCAAACTGCTGAGGGTCCATGCTGATTGTGATGTTGTTTTTTATGTGCTAAAGAACCAGTTTCCCAAAGCACTTTGGGGTTAGTGCCACATTGCTGTAGTTGTTCAGGCTGGACACTGCAGAGGTACAGGGACGATGGTGGCAGTCTTGAAGGAGGTGGAAAAACTATCTTGTGACTGTAAGCTGTTGAAAATGTCAGTAATAACATTAACTAGCTGATAGGCACATGTTTTAAGTACTCGGCCAGGGATGTTATCAGGCCAGACAGATTTACTCATAATCTCTCTCAGTAGGACTCTTCTCACATCTCCTGTATCCACAGTGGACGTTCTTCTGGAGATGGAGTAGACTTTACAGCTGAGTCTTTTGCTAGGACATCAAAGCAAAAGGTGTTAAGCTCATCTGGTAATGTGTGATGATTTTGATCGCTTTCCACATAGAATGTATTTATTGTCTTAGTAATCACCACATCATCGCATATTTACTGATGTATGATGTCACTGATGACATATATGCTTCAAGATTGATGCAGTTCATCTGGGTGGTGGCCTCACTGAACATTTGCCAATCTGTGCACTCAAAACAGTCCTGTAGAGCTGCTGTAGCTTTATAGGTCGACAACAGTTTTTGCTGTTTGTTTGAATCAGCTGGCTATAAGTTAGCAGGAGAAGTAGAGAAATTTGGTCTGATAGGTGAGGATGTGGAGATGCTGCTGGAATTTAGGTATAACAGATCTGTTTGCTTAGAATCACCAGCTACAAGAAAAACACCATCCAGTTGTTTTGTCATGTGACTGCTGATGACTTCATGCCGTTAGTGTAGTGCATTTTTTTTATTTGCATCTGCAGAAATTTAAATGGCAACAACAACAAAACTGGTGAATTCTCTGGGCAGAGAATATGGTCGATATCTTGACGATAAAAAATTAAAAAATTCTCATCTGGTAAACACTGTCCAAACACTTTGAGTGTGTCACTCTATCCATTTTATTTTCCTGCGACTGGACATTAGATAGGAGTAGGCTAGGTAGTGTAATAGCCTGAGGTTCGACCTGGTTTAGCTAAGCTCTTGTTGCAGGTTGCTTTCACACTGCTTGTGGTCCAGCTGGTTGTGTGGATGGTGTCGTGGGCAGTGATTATCTCAAGGTCCGCTGCACTCAAGCTGAACCATGCACTTTCTTTTTTGATGTTGATGGATTTACCTCTTACAATTAATTATAATCACGTTTCAATTATAAGGGTGAACAAAATAACAAATTAAAACAAAAATGTAGCAAAGTTGAAGGGAGCTGTTGGCCGCTGCATCTGAATGCACCGCTATTGCCATGGAGAAAAAACAAAACAAAAAAACATGTCTTCTGTTGCTCTACAGGGGCAATTAAAACAAATAAAGAAAGCAGGCAGCAATTAAAGCTAGCTAACTAGCTAAGTTTTAATTGACCAATGAACTAGAGCAGTGTCAACCCTCTGGCACAGCTGTTGGTTACTTGTAGGCTTAACTGATAGAGATTTCTATTTCATGTGTTTGTATTTTACAAAACAAGACAAAGTAAGGTAGAAAAGAAAGAAAACAATTAAGATGAGCCTGCAAAATATGAAAATTTGTTTAAGATGCAGTGTCTTACTTTTTGAGACTTGTATGCATACAGATACTTGTCCACAGGCACATCTCTCTCAATGTGACAAATTGCAGTAATTATTCTGATGAAGTTCAAGAATGACACCATTATGATGATGCAATAATGAGGCCAACCCATCTGACAGGTTCTAATAGGAAAATGCCGAAGGACATTTCAGTGATGAATGAGTATATTTCCTGGTGTATTGCCTTTTTGTCAAACTCAGCTATAACTTGTGTCTAAATAAATGTTCCCTCTGGGCATCAAAAGTCCAAAAAACCTGATGTCTGGAATGAAAAAACGTGTTGCAAAATGTAATATCCTGTCAGGAGCTACCTTTTAGATTTTAAGATTACACTGTTAACACACATGTGTTAAATTTCATTTTGGATATACCATCATAAGTGTGTGCAGTATTTTAAACAAATCATCATACTTACTAAAACACCGTTAAAGGATTATCTAATAAACCAATCTTTGATTATCTAATAAGGTGTTAACTCAATCTATAGACCATGTGAAGTTGTATAAAATAGTATGGACCCTTATATTAACTAACTTTACTATCTCAATAGTAGAGCTGTTAAAAACCTCATAGACTCCTTAACAAACAAAATGAGCTTCAGCGGTGGTGGTAGCTGTGGCAGGATATTTCCTATACAGCTGCAAAACCTCTAAAGTGTTTGCCTTTACAGAGTTCCTCTTGCAATTGCAATAATATCTCAAGTCCATTAGCCTTAAAGGTTTGCTTCAATTATATTAGGAACACTTGAGAGCCCCTGCTGAGGAAAGGCCTGCAGGAACAGCTGAGAGTGTGGGCAAGGCAGCTGGTAGCAGACCTCCAGACCCCTCGCTGTTCCTCTAATGGCCCTGTCCCTCGCCTTGCTGTCACAGCCCCCTAAAACAATCTCCCAGGGGGGATGCGACCACAGCAATAAGTCAGAGATGTGTGTAAATATTCATCAAAATGAGAGAGCCATGGACAGCACATCAAATATGAATGTGACTGTCTCCTGGTCCACTAATGCGCTTGTCCATAAGTGAACACATTAAGACTGGGATGGTGTACGCAGGATGCTGTGAACAGCCTGAGGATTTGTGTTGGAGTGAGTAATGATTGGACATTGAAGAGATTATGATACCGTGTTGCATTTGTGGCCTGTATTAATCTCAACTTATATTTAAGAACAGTACAGTTCACAAATGTATTTTTGAAGCCTCTGGCATAGAGTGTGTGTGGGGTTTTTTTTGTTTGTTTAAAAACAATATTTATTTTTTTATTAATTTACAGTGCTAACTGGTATTTTACATTTAGTTACGTTAGTTGTTTTATTGCTGCTTGGTAATGCAGTCAAATGCATATAGTATACTGTTACATCCCGACTGATTAATGACCTTCCCCCTCAGTACTTGAATGCACCACACTGAACACTAGTCAAAACAATCAATACTTCCAACTACATTACCACAAATACCCAATGTAACCAATGGGTGCTATTTTTCAATTTAAAAATGTATGATAAAATGGGTTCAATAAAAGTAATTGTAGCCCTTCATTAGAAAATGATTCCTGCATAAAATTCATTGAACATGAACACATACAGTAAAAATGTGTACTTGTATTTTCACAAAGAGCTTTAGCAGTAATGTAATGTTTCCCTGGTATCACTGTAGGGCTGCAATGGTTTTATATTTTTATGGTACAATAACTGTTTCAGAAAATATCACAGTTTCACAGTATACGGTATTACACATGTGTAAAATCCCTTTAAGCAATTAAATTGAATGTTGTAAAATAATTTGTGTTTTCTTAGCCTTAAAAGCATTGAAGTTCTGTGATTGTAAGAAAAACAAGTCAACATAAACAAAACTGTGTTTACTTTACAGTGAACTCCTAGTGAAATAGACCATGAATGCCACTGCCTGCCTGTTGTAATCCAATCCACAATACTGGTGATTTCCTGCTAAATTTTACTTTTTTGCATGCAAAACACACAAAGAAAGATGGAAAACTAAGAAAACAAAACTGTACTTGGTACTCTAGGGCTTAGCCTGTAACATAGCATAATGGAAATGAAAATGGTGCAGTGGGGTGTTTGGGCTCAGCATGTCAGACAGTCTATATAAATCATTAAACACTTGGACTTCAGTTCCTGCTCCACCACCCTTAGAGACCCAAATGGAAGCATTGTTTTTTATAGATTTATCCATTCTTTGTCATTCAGGTAAATGCTGTTCTCATGATCCATTAGCTTTTTTGTGTATAATATTGACAATTCTACCATTCAACCATACTCCTTCCTCAAACTGGAAAAACGAGGAAGCTTCCCTATAAGAAGTGTGTAGGCCTGCTTGTAGGATCATGTTTATACTTATGTTGTTGTCACTGGACGAATTTGAAATGTATTTTGATCGCAATGCTGTGCTAGTCATACTTTATGTAGGGGGATGACATTATAGTTATCATCATAGGGGGTGAAGGTATAGTCATCATTTTATTGATCTTAAAATGCTGTTCTAATGACTATTAGCCGGATTTACTAACATCCCAAATAAAGAGTACTAAATAGTAAGTGGATTCTAAAATATTGCATGTATAATTGTAGTGCCTGTTACGGGTGATCATCTACTATCAATTACTGCGTAGATGGTTGCAGTATTTAAATGAGGGTTTGGCGTGTTTTAATGGTTTCCGCCATGGAGAATTGGGAGGAAAAGCAGCCACTGTGTAAAAACCTTGGTTTGTTTAATTCACTGCGTCCCAAGTATGTGGAAATCATATGTACCTGCACATCCTGCCTAAGATTGCCCTAAGTACTTGGGGCAGCACACCTGGAAAAACTGCTTTGGGAAAACCCAACAGAAACTACAACATTATGCTGGATTGACTATTGCTATGCTATACTAACGACCGGCGCGCTGTGAACAGTTGGTGATCGTTTCCTCTGACAGGATGAATTTTAAGCACTATCCATGCACTACTGCAGCTGGGGGCTCTCTGTAGAGCCACACAACTTTCTAAATTCTTCCCTCTCATACAGAAAATAAATTTGCTTTATTAGCATGAATTTTAATGCAAAAGTTTTGCCAAAGCTTCAAAGAAAATATAAAAAAGCAATTCAATTCATATAGTTCTTTGAATAAATAAAATAAAATTATATTTCGTTTAGTTTCATTTAGTGTAATGTAGCAGCATGCACACCTCCAAATCTTAAACAGTATATAGGCTGCTATATCACAGCAAGGGAATAAAGCAAACAAAATACCAGCAGTGACAGTCTTGTTTACTGTGGGCAAAGTAATGTGTTTCAGCTAGAAGCCATCATCAGCATAATAAAAAACAGATGAAATAGTGAGTTTCAAACTGCAATCAGCCAAAAGAAAATATACAGATTAGCCATAACATTATGACCACCTTCCTAATATTGTGTAGGTCCTCCTTTTGCCAACAAAACAGCCCTGTCGAGGCATGGACCTTACGAGACCTTTGAAGGTGTTCTGTGGTATCTGGCACCAAGATGTTAGCAGCAGATAATTGTAGTCCTCTAAGTTGTAAGGTGGGGCCTCGGTGGATCTGACTTGTTTGTCGAGCACATCCCACAATTGGAGTGGGATCTGGGGAATTTGCAGGCCAAGTGAACACCTTGACCTCATTGTTGCGTTCCTCAACCCATTCCTGAACAATTTTTTCATTGTGGCAGGGAACATTATCCCGCTGAAAGAGGCCACTGCCATCAGGGAATACAGTTTCCATGAAAGGGTGTACATGGTCTGCAACAATGTTTAGGCAGGTGGTACGTGTCAAAGTAGCATCCACGTGAATGGCAGGACTGAAGGTTTCCCTGTAGAATATTGTCCGAAACATCACACTGCCTTCTTCCTAAAGTGCATCCTGGTGCCATCTGTTCCCCAGTTAAGATACTGAATCCTTATTCAGTATCTCCTTATTATCCTTATTATTATCTCCTTACTATCCTTATTTAGTCTTCATACATAAACTGAGGGCACCGCCGTCATAGCAGAAGGAATCTCTGTATCTTGCAGCCATCAACATGATATAAAAAAATACGTGATTCATCAGACCTGGCCACTTGATTTCATTGCTGTGTTGTCCACTTCTGTTGCACATGTGCCCATTGTAGGCCCTTTCACAAGTGGACAGGGGTCAGCATGGGGACCCTGACAGGTGCACACATGTCAGAGGCTGCACGCCTCTGACATCTTTGCAGCCCACAACAAACTGCTAACTGTGTTCTGACACGTTCCTATCAGAACCAGCATTCACTTTTTTAGCAATATGAATGACAGGAGCTTGTTTGTTGGATTGGACCACATAGGCCAGCCTTTGCTTCCCACATTCATCAGTGGTCCTTGGCCATGCATGTCCCTGTCGCCAGTTTAACACTTTGTTACTTGGACCACTTTTGTTAGGTACCAACCACAGCAGACCTCACAAGAGCTGCGGTTTTGGAGATGCTCTGACCAATTCATCTAGCCATCGAAATCTGGCATTTGTCAAACACACAAATCCTTACACTTGCCTATTTTTCCTGCTTCTAACATATCAACTATGAGAACAAAATGTTAACTTGTTGCCTAATATATTCACCCACTTACATGAAATAATCAGATTTATTCACTCCACCTGTCCCTGTCAGTGATCATAATTTTATGGTTGATTGGTGTATAATTGGATGATAGAATATAACAGTGAATGAACCTCCCAGAAATGGCCTCTCCTAACGAAAGTGTGACTACAAAAATTTGAAACTACAGCGACTACAGTTGAAAGGTAATGAATAGATATGACCATGTTTGGACATTTTGCCTGCTAAAGGTACTGGTAGATTGAAAAATCCACCGGCCAAACTAATAAATAAATAAATTTGTTTCAGTACTTTTAAATGAGAAAATAAGGTATTATGTCGAACACAAACTTAAAGAAAAGGCTATTGAAATTTGAAGCAAAATTATATTATTGCTATTAACATACTCGATAACGGTGAATTGTCTGTGAAGGTTCTCAGTCATCCAGGTCATAGTTATCCAGTGAAGGTTAACAGTGGATAACAGTGAATTGTTTTCTAAACTCACAAGATGCTTATTTATCATTTAACCTGGTCATCTTTTTTTACGCTGCTGTTTCTGCAAAGCCGGATGTCGCTGTGTGTAAAGCTATATGACCCTGTTGGCCAAAAGAGTTTATCATGAGAGCGTAGAAAAATGTTGTAGAAAAAATGGAAAGATTAAATACATCCACAAAATCCATAGAATCCAAATATAGCATATGGTAAATGGACTGTACTTAAATGGCGCCTTTTTACTCTTCTGACCAAGCATGCATTACACTACATATCACGTTCATGTCTTCATACATATTCATAAACTGAGGGCACTGCCTTCATAGCAAAAGGATTCAGTATCTTGCCCAAGGACACTTTGACATGCAGACTGTAGGAGCTGGGGATCGAACCACCGGGTAGGCAGCCCACTCTCTGAGTGACTCCCCGAGCCACAGCTGCCCTGCAAGGGCAAATGGCATGTGAAATGTTTTTAATTAAGAGCCACCTGTTTTTATAAACTGCCATTTCTGCTGTTTTGATTAGGCTGATGATGGCTTTTTAGCTGAAATGCGTTTGTTTTTGCTCACACTAAATAAGGATAATAAGGAGACTATTTATTGGTCTTCTAGTTTGTTTTAAAGTTATAAACATTTAGAATTGAATTGAAAATTGAGTTTTTGCATAGTAGACGTCTCCCTGTTTATTCTATGTGCTGCATGCAACGTTATACCAGCACTGGTCCCATGCCAGACAACAATTGTGCTGTCAGCAGAAATGCTTCTTACACCTCATTGCTTCCATCTGTACAGAAACTCTGGCAGTTTGCTCGACATACAGATGCCAGATGCAGGCATTATTACTGGACTGTTAGTCCACCTGTTAAAATAATTGTTGGGTAGTGTCTCCTATCAGATACGATGCACAAAAGTAGAAAATTTCTATGTGCAGCAGGGATCCAAAGTGAAAGTGGCAAAAATGCAAACATGAAAATAACCTGTCTTTCCCATAAATAGAAAAACTGCCATGATTTTTTCAGTGTCAGACATCCATCAGCCTATGCATCATATTTGAAGCTTCATGCATTTTTATCTGTACACTTAAACTATAAATCAAAGTATTAAAGAATGATACATAATAACCAGCTTTTTTTTGGTGCAGCAAACTGTAATTGAAACAACAAAGTATACCAATATTATCCATTCACACATGTCAAACTGTGTACTTGAAATGCAAATTTGTGCTTTAGATCTTGCTGGTTATCTTTAATGATTCTGAGCCTATGCTGTTAGGAATAAGAAGAAATGCTGTCCCTTGAGTGAGCACCGCACCACAGGGGTTTTACTCGATAACAGGGGGTGGGGTGGGGTGGGGTGGGGATTTTTATCTCTAGTGTGATATTCATCAACTGCTTAGACATGATAAACCGCATGTATTTGCTATTCAACATTGGTTCATGTTTTTCTTTGTCAAGCTCTATAGAATAAAGTACAAACTATTTTTTGGAGAATTATGTACTGATAGATCAAAGATTCCTGACATAACATGCCAAACAATCCAGGGGTGGGAAAAGCTTATATTAAAGTTGCACCATATACTTTAATTTAGTGACCCCATTATTTGGATTTCTTAACTCTTCAGTATAAATTATATGATAAGCACAACTAAATGCCAGACAGGTAGTATATCTCCTCTAATTGGAGGCATTTTAAGATGTGACTCTTTATCTCTTACTAGTGATTACAAGCATGCTCTGCCCTAATCCATTGACTTAAAAAAAATCTCTTTAAGATGGTAGAAGATGAATGTTTATTGCCACTAATCCCTGACTGTGATATATGAGTGCTGCCGTTTCCTTGGTTTCCCCAAAACCTTATATGCAAACCACCGTTCAGCCAGCTGGTGAGATCAAACTGCCCTGTTGGAATTAATCTTTTTTTTTTCTTCTCAATGGATGTCAAGTAATGTTTTCACCTTCATAAAGTATTTCTTATGTCGACATTGACACCTTCTTAGAGGAGCATCAAGGCTGTGTCCGGGTTAGCTGTCACCAAAGTGTAAAGGATGTCATTGTAATCTCTTTATAGCCATAGTAGCCACATGGCTCTGTTACAGAAAATGGCTGAGTGTACTGTACATATTTCACTTCTGTACATAGGATGTCCTGATTTATTGAGGCCGATGAGTAGTGGTTGTATAAATCACTGCAGTTCACATCTTACTCCAACATATAGATAGCAAGAATTTTCAACTCCTCAGCTCTATGCAAACCATAAATCATTCTGCTTCTTTATGCCAGCAAGGGTTGTGAGCTTATCTGGATTCCTTGAGACAACTAAGTAAAATATTAACACTGACAAAATCTTTAAACAAGTAACATTTTAATTTTTGTTATTGTTATTTTGAATCTGCCTAAAACCATTTTTGGGAGGAGTACAGCATATATTCACTGTCACACCTTTAATGGCTGCAACACATTAAATTACTTTACGCTTTAAGTACTTGTTTAATGAAATGTATGGGGTTGATTGCTCTTATGTAGTTTGTATGATTCTTTGGCAATATTATTGTTACACATTCATGCCAATAAAGCTAATTTGAATTTAATTGAAATTAAACTCATTCAGAAATAACATACTCTGCCTGATTGAGTTATTAAGGACCAGTCACTGATCTGATCCATTATGTTCAGCGCTTGTGTTTATTATTGGGTTGATACAATACGCATTGGATTATTTTCAATTACATACTTTCATACTTACCTGGCAGGGAAGATACCATGATCAAGAAGGTGGTACACCCAGTGCAAGGCTTAGCCATTGCACTCCGGTTGTGCTGACCCCTGCGACTTCCCCAAATGTGAGAATCTCGACTGCCTAATTTCTGATAGTGGGGGACTGTGTTCACGCTATCCCCTGATCTTTTCTTTGGGGGTGATGATGGTGCAGTGAATAAGACACATGCCTTTGGTGTGAGAGACCTGGGTTCAATCCCCCCATCCACCAATGTGTCCCTGAGCAAGACACTTAACCCCTAGTTGCTCCAGAGGCGTGCAGCCTCTGACATGTGTAGCAATTGTAAGTCGCTTTGGATAAAAGCGTCAGCTGAATGAACAAATGTAATGTGTTCTTGTTAATCCTCCATCTAACCTGGTGAATTAATTGATAAATTCATCATGTTTTCATGGAAATCCTGGCCAGGAGACAGACGAAAAAACAACAAGCATCTTGAGTTTATGCCATCTCATATAAAATCAGACAGTAAAACGGCAATTTTATGTATCATGTGCATGCTTCTGTTTTAATGTATGCAATATGTACATAAACCATCTAGAGGCATAAATTATCAAAGTTCTGTAGGTGATTTCAGAACCAAAGAGCAACATAAAGTCATCTTACCAAGCACACAGCACTTAGGCTCGAGGTGGTGTCTATCATTTGTACCTGATGCCTTTTCCCGGAGCAGGGTTTCAGTTGGTCAAGGCTACTCTGGACATTGTGTACAGTCACAAGGTGGATGAGCTTGGAGATGGAGTTTAACCTACCACCTTCCAAAGGTTTTGTGGCATGTATTTGTGTGGTACTAGTTCCAGGCAGCTTCCGAATGTCAATACAGCAATTATGACCAGCTTTGGTAGAACACTCTTTTCTGTTTTGATGTGAATAGGAGTTTAGCAACTGGCATGTTTAGTTGCTTTGGACCTGCTCCTATTTGCCAATGTATGCAGTACATTATCATTATTTGCCCTGATGCATCTGTGATTTATTCACTGCCTGTTAGGACTCAATTTATACACTGTATTGCTTTAAAAACACAATTAAGTATGTAGATATATTGATTTAAGACATATTGCTTCAGGTCATCTTGTTTAATGACTCATCTGTGGAGCTGTTGCAGTTCTACAGGTAGTTAAAATGCCAAGCTAAAATGGGTTGTAGTTTTCCATCCTTTGTATCCAATGTTCTATAGCGTATGCATTATATCACTTCAATTAAAGTAATTTTAATGTGGTCTCTGTGTTAGTGGTGACTATTGCATTTCCATTTTCTTTATTATCTTTTTAACATGCATCACAGTTGTTTCTTCCAGTGTACCACTGTTGAGGATATAGCAATACTGTAAACAATAAGTATCCAAGGAAGATTAAAATCAGGGGCAACTTCACTTGGTTGAAGATGCTTAAGACATTTCACCTCTCATCAATTTTGAACCGAAGAAGCTACTCAGATGACAGGTGAAACATAAAGTATCCTATATTTTAACTGTCCTTGGATAACTATGTCCTGGATGACTGAGAATCTTCACAGACATGTAAGTGAATGTGTTTTTCTTGATCTTGATTGTGCTTATAAAGGATTGAAAACACGATCTAAACAAGTGCACTAGCTTGTACTTGCAATTAGATGTTACATCCTTGAAATATTGTCTGGTACTAGAGATTGCCATAGATCTGATAGTGTATCATTGTGTATCTACAGTAATTCTTGAAAGGGAAAACATATGAATATTTGTTAGCATGTGAATTTTCATGAATATGACCAGAAATACTGTTAATCAAATGTTAAACTGTGTAATGTCTATAGTTGCAAAGCCTCAGTTGTGTGTTGAAAGTGTTAGCCTGAAATCTGTAAGAAAAAAAAATATGAAAAGCTGGGCCTTCATTATACAGGATATGGGCACGTGTTTGCTCAAGGTCATTGAGAATATAAACTTTCCTTTTGAAGTCATGTTCAAATTGACTGGGGCCAGAGCAGGGAGTTGGTGCTCTGCCTGATCTGTAGACCCCCTTGAGAACCCACAGCAGTCATCTTCCAGATTGCTGAGGGCATTTTAATCAAACCCTCTAAAACTAAACCACAATGAGGAAGAGAGAGGGAGAGACCTGGAGAGAGAGTGCGTTGCTTCTTTATTTATTGAATAGACCTATGCTTTATTCAAGCAAGTTCATGCAAATGAGATACACACTGTATATTATTGAAGTATGGTTAGTTCTATATAATACATGAAATGGCAGTTTAGGTGTTGAAAATAACACTTTAATAGTTGTGCTACTATTACCACATCCTCAAGGAACATGTGTGTCTCTAATGTGAACTCTCTCCATTCTGATTTTATAAAGTCAAACACAATTACCATACGATTCCATCACTTGAAAACAATAAAGTTGCTGACGTTTCTAATCCCACTTGGCAAGATGTTAATGCCGGCACCTTTATTTGGATTTCAACCAATTTCATTTTGACATCAGATAAGGGTAAACAAGGCTCATTAGCATCACTCTAATTAGATCTCTGCCATGACTGTAATTAGCTCAAAAAGCACTTCTCAGATCTCCCAAGTTACATCAAAAGGAACTCTCTCAATTAGAATTCAGAGTCCCATGTAATTTTCCCTTTGTTTAGTTTTTCTGAGTAACACTCTCCTTACTATGTAATAGTTGACAGCTAAGCATCCGTAAGATTTCCATATTTACCCACCCCCTAACCAGTGGTTCTCTGCCTTTATTAGAGGCATGACACACTTCTGCAAAAACACGATATCCACCAGCAAACCTCCTGGTGTATAAAGTCAGGGTGAACCAAAGCTCCAATGTCACCTGGAAATGTTAGTTTTGTTTTTTCCCCAGAAAGAAATACAACACAAAGTAACCTCAATAATTGTTATTAAAGACTAAGATGAGACATTGACCAGATGAAACTGAATAAAAATCTCCTTGTAATTGGATGGATTCACATTTATCTTCCTGCATACCTGGATTATTATCTTTTTTGCACACGGGTAGTGCACCGCCCACAGAGCTAGGTTGGAGATAGCTGCATCCTACGGCTGTATGACCATGACCAATGTGACATTTCAAATGTAATGCAGCAGAGAAAAAGTGATGTGTAGTAAGGTTATTGTCAGGATAGAAGCTCTTGGAAAAAAATACTTTGAAAAATACCTGGAAAAAAATACTGGGAACCTGAAGATACACCTCAATGCACACAGAAAGTGACAACACTATATAACTTTCTAACATTAACTTAAGCCAACTAAGTTACAAAAGGAAGATTATGCATAAGTGTTTCGCAGCAACAGAACATTACTTAAAAGTGGGCTGAACTTAAAAGGTAGTAGCCTGGACAGCTTAATTTTATAACTTAGATGAGACAAGTTTGTTCAATTTGGAGTGCTTGATATGCTGTCCATTCTGAAACATTCCTTATGTAATTACTCCACACATTACTCCATTTTCATTCTTGTTAGTTAAAAATAAATCAATTCTTATCCAGTCATTTTGTGTTTAATTCTCACCACCGCTTCTTTATCCTAAAATCAGGATGGAGCAGTTTTCTGAAGTTTGATTTAACAAGGAAATCGACTAAATGTAACTAAAACTAGCATCAGCCAGTCTTGTGCCAACTACTGGTGAAATATCTTGCAAATTGAGATTTTCGACAGATGGTTGTGACAGAAAAAAGGAGCATCACCAAAACAATTTGCCACAGCCTATTTATTGGAAATTCAGCTGTTCTGTTCAAAGATACTTTGTTACAGACCAAACCACTAGTCAAGAATACATTTTGACCTCAAAGTTGCTGTGAAACAAAAAGCCAGGGCACTGGTTATAGTTGTTCAAAAGTAATCTGATCAGATTTCAGGAATATCCCGATCTCAGCAGAAGGTACAAAACGTCATAAAACTTTATTATGTCGGAGTCTATATACACATTTATGACTGATTGTTTAAAGAAATTGAAAATGGAAGGAAATGTTTGGTGTTTTACTGTTCATGTTCTGTCTCTTCAAATAAAAGTGACACCCGCTGGCTGTTCTACCTGTTGGTCTTTATATAATCAACAGCGTTATGACATGTAGTCCCATTTAAAGCACTGGAAATCCAGATTTGGTAATCCTGAAAAGTTTGTATCTGGATCAGGGTTATCCAATCCAATGTTGGTTTGAATCTTGAGAAATTGCAGAGCTGCAGTCTATATTCATTCAACTTACACTGTAAATTTCCAGCTAAAATGAGGCTTATTGTTGACCCTTTTCTCTCTCTCTCTCTCTCTCTCTCGCCTGCCATTCAAAAGTCTTGTGCAGAGTTTTGCATGCATGCCGTGCTGCCGGCTACTGCGTGCACGTTGTGGTTCCTGGTGGGTCTATGTCAAGCAGCCGGCTCTTTAAAAATGATATATCTTTTGTACGGTTAGTCAACGTTGATAAATTTTCCAAAAGTCCTGCGAGGTGAGGACAACTCTGCTCAACACAAGTAAGCAGCAAATGTTCCTCTTCGGCCACCACACACACATGCACACTACGCCTACACATGTGCACTGACGATCCAGGGTTAGCGTTACACGCTTTAAAAACATTTATTGAAAGTTTTTTTTCCTTTTTAGATATTTACAGCATTAAACATTGAAATGTATATTGTAATAGGCTGTATATTAACTTATTGGGAGAAAACTGGTAGTTCTATGTATGACGTTGAGCACCCCTATATCGCCAAAATGGCAAGATCCTTGTTTTGTTGCAAAGCAGTCGAATCAGGCTCCGCCCATTGAAGCTTCAAATCTTAAACTATTCAGGGTCAGCCCTGAAAGATTTCAGTCCATTTTAATAGTCAGTCAGACCTACTCATCTGACCCACAACAACAAAAAAAATTAAAATAAAACAAATATACATTATTCACAGACACATTGTGGATATTTTGAAGATGTGTTTTAAACCAATAAAAGGCTGAATGTCCAATAGTTAACAAAATAAAGAACATTCAGAGTTCTTGATTTGTGAAGAGACCAGTTTTTAAAAAAAATCTTGCCTTTAGGTTGATCTCAGAATGAGAGACTGACTGGATGTGCAACAGGGGATGAAATTGGTCAAAACTACTTTTGACTGGTTCATCTCTGATGACTGTGTAAATGTAATGAATGCACAGTGATAAGTGAATTAAAATGGAATTCATTGTTTGATATTGGCAGCTTTTTTATGGGGTCCTTTAAAAAAGAAGTTTTACTGTAGTGAAAGCCTTAATATGTAATGTCTATATATATTTCATCACTGTAAAGTTTAAACAAGACAAGTGCAAAATATTGATTAATGACTCTAATTCTCAAATGTGTTGCACATGCAGTTCTTGATACCCTGAAGTCTGAATTTGAATGTGCAATAGTTTGCCCTGAATTGGCCGACATCCCAATCAAAAGGCCTTGTTAGTATTGGGAATAAAAGAGAAGCTAAAAAGAAAGGAAATTTATTAACTGCTGATTGTAGGACCTCAAAGTAAGGTACATTTTTTTAATAGAAATTTTGAGTAGGCTGAATCAACATCTTTGCCTGTTTCAGAAGTTGTGAAATAGGCTCTGAATGAATAACCTACTAAGTAAGTCCTATTTCATACGTTCCTAATGATCTTAGTGTTCTTAATTTATTTTCCTTGCATTGTAAGTTGGCGCTGTTTTATATCTTAAGTCTACACTGATTGTCATGTGAAGCCTAGAGGAACAAAGGATATTTGAGTGACCCACTGTTAATGTAAAATTATTCTGTCGCTCAAGTCTTTCCCTTCCCATAGACATGTCATGGTTTTCAGATGTTGCTCCCTGGGCATACACACTGAACCTGTCACAAAATGATTTGTTGAGAGAGGCCTTTTAAATATGAAGTGCCCAGCGATATTTAAGGGGAGTGGAGCACATCATTCAATGACATATCACCCAAAGTGGAGGGTTGCTAGACTTGACATTTGTCGGCAGGCTACTCTATTATTACTTTCCTTTTGCCAGAGCCATTGGGAAGGAAAACTGTTCAAGTGAGTGGTCAGTGTATTTTTACACACACAGATGCTTATGTCCTTTTAAAGCATTTACTTTGGTTCATACCCAGTGTCCCATGTGCTACAGTCTACGTCACGACTGACACCTTCCATGTGTACAAACTACCATATGCTTCCACTACAGATTTGTCACTTGTCCTCGCTTGCCAGTGAGGAGCTTCACCAGGAGTGTCTCACATGTGAAAGGTAAAGTCATCATCACAGATCAAGCGTCCACTTCCAGTTGTGTTTGATGTGGAACCTGGCCAAGCAAGAGACACCTCGACAGTGATTAATCCTGGGATGCTGCAGTAGTGGGCGCGTGCTTTTTTTAATGTCATTAGGACTGCAGATGATTATTTTCATTAGAGATTAATCTGCTGATTATTTTCTCATTTAATCGTACGGTGTAGAAAATGTCAGAAAATAGTGAAGAATGCCTGTTAGAATTTCTGAACAGCCCAAACTGAATCAACAGTGCCAAACCCCCTATTGTTGATTTAGTGTCACATATATGTCAAAGAGAAATTTTAAAATTAAGAAGTTAGAACCTTCTTTTTATTTATTTAATTGTTAGGTAATTTTTCGCTTGAAAGAATCATTAATCAATTATTAAAATTATTGCAGGATTACACTTTTTTTTGTTGACTAATTGTATTGCTTCTTATTGTCACTGTGTATTATCTTCACCTAACACATGTACAGAAACATACACTAGTTGTGGTCATAAAAGAAGCTTTGGAAGAAACCAGCTAGCCAATTAATTTAGTGGTTTGGAAAATAGATGGGATGATTAATGGATGGATAAATATCAGAAATCTTCAAATGAAAAGTGTAAAAAAGAAAAGATTACAGATTGACTTAAATGAACATCAAATAAAACTGTTGTCAGCTTTTGGTTTTTAGCATGCTGTGAGTCGGCACAAGATCATCTTCAAGAATGATTGGCAAATATGTCCACAGATTTTTTATTTTTTTTTAATACAACTGCTTTGATCACTTAACTGGAGACATACTGTTCTGTCAAATAAAATAAATGGGCTTACTTGCACAGAATACAATTGAATGGAAATTACACCACGACACATTTATGTAGTGCAAATATATAATCAATACCCATGTTGGAGAATTCTATGGTTCTCATGCCCTGAAATTCAATCTTATTTAATGGCAAACATGACTGTTATTAATATCTCCTATTATTCACTCCATCCCCACCACTCCAACTAATTTTTCTGTTTAGGATGAATAGGATAGCAAAAACACTAGTTCCAGGGCTTCTTCCCCATACACAGAGTACAAGTAGTTTGTTTGGCCAGGTGCATATAAAGGCTGATGGTCCAGAGCAAATTGAGTCATATTGACCTAAAACCAACATCCAAATGAACAACAAACACAATTATAAAATGGAAAATTGTGCAGTAACATGTTTTTGAAAACTGCATCAGTCGAAAGGCGACAATTTGCGTGTAATTAAGGTGTGAAAAGTATTTTATATTAAGCTATCTGTCATATCACAGTTGTTTTGAAAAAAGAAACAAAAAAAATAATGACTGAAATAGAGACTGAAATTATTGAATTGGAAGAAGGTTATATTGTCCGAAGAGATCAACATTTTGCTTTTGGCCATCATATTAAATGTCAATATTTGCTGGAAATCAATAAGTAAGGACAGTCTGAATCCAAATATGCACAAACATGGAATACATAAGACAAAGACCAGAATTGAGTCCAAGTCTGTTATTAGACAGTGAATTTGATCTTGTGTATTCTGCTGGAGTTTGAGCTAGATGCAACAAATAATGACGACATGTGTGTGTCTTGGCCTGGTCTGAAAGATCATACTTGTTCAGACAAGCGAGCAAATGAACCAGAACCAAACCTGAACCAAATGGAAGCAGAAAAAACTTATCACAGCAAGTCATAGTCATGACATTAGCATAATTACAGCTGATTTCACAGCGGCCTATTCATGAGTGAAAGCCAAAAGTACCAATGGCACCAAAAGCTATCAGGTTTTCTGCCTGCATCCAACTTATTAACCCTCTTGGGGGGTAAATTTTGACTCTCTGTTGTTGTTTTCTTTTCTTTACACACACAGGTCCGAAATACACACACTAGCACAAACCATTAATTGTTGTGACACCTCTCCAGCTACCAGTCCACACTCCGTGCCGACTGGTCTGTGTTGGATTTGAACAGAAAGTCACCCGATTCCCAAGCCAAGTCCCCGTGGCCTGAGCTACTGCATAAAAGGATTCCTAAGTAATTGCCTTATTTTAAATGACACCAAAAGTACATAAAATGGTAATTCATTTAATCTCGCTCCAGTAAACAGGAACGAGGACAACTTGACTGTGTTAAGCTGTTTTGATTGTCATTCAAGTAGCTGTAGTAAATCCAAATTTTAACATATCTTTAATAAAACAAGACAAATTCTGGTCCCCTCACTGAATGTCCATACACATCATTTCTTGCCTTTATAATCAATTTATCATCAGTAATCACTTAAGTTATGATGGTGTTAACATTCATAAGAGTACATACAGACACAGATCTCCTTGTGTTTAATATAATCTCAGCCTATGTTGACACATCGATTTGTAATGTTTTTATTTTGTATTCCACCAGTTTAATGTGCACAAAAAAGCACAAGCACAGACCCAAATCATAACACACATCACGCACTGTATGGCATAAAGTAATTTGCAACTGCCACTGACATGATGCCAATGTCCAAAGCCACTTGCACTTTAATGTATTAGTAGCCAGCAGGGAACATGGGGTGTTAGTTGCGGCTTGTGACTTGCTCTCAATCTGAAGCAACCCCGCTGTCAGAGAACACAGAGAAATGTTGGCAAGAGCATGTGGTCTAATACACAAAACTGTCAAAATGCTAACAGGCCTGGCACACTACTCTGCCTGGGAGGCAGAATTATTAATTTTCTCCAGTTAAACATGAACATGTGAGTCTTCCCCAGCCAAATCAGTGTCCTTACTGAAGCTGAAACTATGACTAAGAATATTAAAAATGGCTCAGTCATCTTGAGATGGAGGCATGTCGAAAATAATTACTTTAGTGTACAGTGGCAGTATACTGTTTGGGAAAAACATACACTTAATGTGGGCTCCAAGCCAAATAAGAACTAAACTGCTTTGATAAGTTTACTGCCATCAAGTATTGTAATATGCCTTGAAGTTTTAAAAGGAGTTACCATTCATAAACCTTAATGGTGCTCCGATCGATCGGTCGTCAATCGTAATCGGCCAATAATGGCTTTAACTAGTTTGATTGGTGGTCTTTAAAAAGGCAGATCAGAAAAGCAGATCAAATGATGCAATACTCGCCAGACAAATTCTCACCGGCAGCTGAAATATTTTCACTACTAGGTCTGAGCAGTTCAAAGCTAGCTAGCACCAAAGTCCTTTTCAGAAACGAAGCTATTGACGCAGCCAGTTAATCATTTACAATGAGAGCTGAGCCCCAATCAGAGAAGCGGAGCAGCAAGCAGGAGCGACCATGTGAAACTGTCGCGGTCAGGCACACACACATGGCACCCGCTACCAGACTTTGATTGTCTTGACCCACAAAGCATCAGGCATAGAGAGACTGATTCTTCAGTGTGAGTTTCCTGATGCAAAGAGAGGCGCCGCTCAATCACCTGACTGCCTCTCTCTCTGTTTTTGTTATAAAACATAGAACTTTTTCTACGTTTTATCCTCCTGTCCAGAGTAAAATGGTGTATCCGAAAATGCTGCTGACCCCGAGGGCAAAAATAGAGAACTTTTATAAAACGATGACAGACACTGACATTTGGATTTCTGATTTGGTCTTATCAGTCATGCAAAGCAAAAAACACAATGGTACTGACAGAGTTTCAGTTTGAATATGTATATTAAAATATTTTGTACACTGTAAATAAAACTTGTAGGCTACTCTGCATGTCACCCTATTTACTTTGTGACGATTCCCAGTCTGTTTTCCGCCGCCAGTCTAGTCCGTGAACGGCCAATATATGGCCGTTTAAGTCTCTAAGACAGAGGCAGTGGAATTTGTTTCCCATGTTTCCTATTAGTAAAATAAACATTTTTCATTTAATAATACTTTATCATCTGTTAATTTAAAACTTAATACATTGTGTTCACGACTAATTAAATATATATACTGTATAATGCTACATGATAAATAAAATGCTTCAAATAGACCCGGTGATCGGTATCTGATACTGCGTTCAGCAAGTGGTGATTCTAGCACCTCTTATTAAGCTATTTTGATTATTTGTAACATCAAAGTTGTCAAACTGTAGTCCTGTTTATAACCTGTGTATTCATCATTTTCAGTAGGACAGAGTCAAATGTGAATCCTTAAGCTGATACACACACACTCTACTTTAAAGCTGAGCCTTATCTGGAGTTGGGGATGATGGTTTAATGACGCTCATTTGTGCTGCTGCACTTCAGATGGATGCTATGACAAGGTGCCTATGGTTTTCCACTGTTGAGCTGTACAGCAGTGTGCAGGCAAAATCAATAATGCATTATTTATTTTCTTTATCTCTAATTCAACCTAGGATTAAAAGTCAATAAATAACCACTGAGTGCAGTAAGTGGAGCTTCCATTTGTCTTGATTGTCCTTCAATTGATAGAAAGGATTGTACATATGAAAAAAAAATGTCTCTGTGGGTAAATGTTTCGACACATTTTACTTGCTACACCCTCTTTTTTTATAGCAACTGTAAGTGTTTACCCCTTCTAATAGACATATTTTAAATTGGAGAGTTTTTTGGAGAAATTATATTATTATTGTTCTTGATTCACCAACTAACAAGACAGCTCAAGTGGCATTTTTAAAAAGGCAACAAACCTAAACTAATTAAGTTACTAGGGTTAGGGCTGGCTGCTTTGATATAGCCCCACCTAGTGTAACTTTGGCCATGCCTAGGTTTCATTTGTGAAAATAATGAAGAAATGACAACCATCAACAAGTGCTTGACTGATTTATTGTCTGGCCGATATCATGGGCCAATATGAGCTAATTGCATTTAAACCAATATTGCCGTTTATAACAGCCAATTAATGACAATGCGACAAATGGAGAGACAGGTCCTTCAGTTTTTCGTGTGTTGCATAGATTGCCTACCAGAGGGTGTTTTGCAACTTACCTTTTCAAAACAGCTCCATGAATCCAAAACAAAGCAATCAGCTGACCGGAGCATACTACAGAGAATATCTGTTCGTAGTGAGTTGTTCATTTGTTACGTAGAATGTATTACTTCAATAATAAAAATAACCCTCATCACTTCTCCTCTTAGCCCCAAAAAGCCTGACAACATTCATGACTATACTTGCCAACGCTCCCGATTTTCAGGAGACTCCCATTTCTCCTTTCCCTCTCCCTGTTTCCTCCCAGGTCACAAAAGCATTTTTAATGTTACAGTAGTGGAGTGGTGGAGGCTATGCTGTCGACAAATTTGATTTTAGATTTATTTCTGCAGTGTGACAGTTCTAGCAAATGGTCTGATCATTTCTATCAAAGGCATTAACAGGATGAGAATATGCTACATTGAAAGTATTTATTATGGCAGATTGTGCGTAAGGTAAAATACACATGCTTATTCTCCATCGCTCTTGCTGTATTACACATGGCTGAAACTGAAACCCCCAAAAACCCGTATTGATCAGGCTCTACCAACAACAGCAACAACACATTGTCCAAGTAGCTGATCAGTTTTGCCTGCCTGTAACTGACTTTCGTGTCATTAGTTGGACAACTTTTATCAAGGGCACCCTTCGGTCATATCATTAAGTGAACTGGTTTTAATTGAATTGCCTTTTACTACAAGTCCTGGATGGGCTCTGGTTTCTCTGGAGAAAATGTGATGAGAATTGTAAATCTGCCTGTAGAAGAAGAGGTCCAGTGGTAATATTACATTTCACTTTAAGTCTTTGGGATAATGAGATTAGGTTTTAGAGCAACGGGCCAGCCAGTACTGGAGTGACAGTGCTGGTAGAAGCTGAGAAACTCCAGGGAAACAACTTCTTAAATCCTCAACTCTTTCATGTCAGAACTTTACTCACACTTGAAGTAGATACAAGCACTGAAGCAGAAAGACGTTTAAATGGAACATTAGCAATTTATCGCACTTCTTTTCAGTCAAACTAACTGAAGTTTCAAATAAGAAATGACAGCTGCAGAGTGCAGCGTGTCTCCAAGGTACGTCACTTAAATACTTATTTTCAAATCCAATTTCAATATTTTGTGTTTAATATCCAGCCAGACTTTTAGTGGAATAAACAAAACAGAATTCAGATGATAAAGTAATGAACTTCAGTATTTGTCAATGTTTGTCAGTCAATGTCTACGAGAAAAAAAGAAAAACTTACCTAGAGTTCAACCTACAGCCCTGCATGTAAATGCAACAGCTTCATAGTGTTAATAGTGTTGAAATTACACCCATGGAATTTAACACTAGATGCTCTTGGGGTTATTTTGTCATACAATTTTGCACCTTTTGTTGCTAAAGCAACATTTGCAAGTGACAGAGCCCTCTAACTGTGATTCTAGTCCGTCAGGAGCAAAGGAGGACGTAGTGTGACTAGTGTGAGTCGCAGAGTCTGGAGGAGGTTGGAGTGGATGTGCTGTTTAAATAAACGTCAGACTTAGACAACAGAGACCGCTTTTCATTTTCCATTTCCTCCTGGCAGCCAACAATAATTTATTTTGATCATGACTATGATGGGGTCCTCACCTTAACAGACTAGTTATTATTTGAACTATGACAACAATGTTTCTTAAACTTGAACTAACTATATATCCAAATAACATTTTTTCCCTAACCATGTTGCTTTTGTGCTGTTGCTTGTGCCTTTACCACAACTGTGTAAAATCAGAATCAAATTAATTTTTACAGCAGTGATTTGTACCAGCTTTGGAAGGTACTGATAAGTGATGTTTTGGTGTCGTAAGAATAATACTGGATTTACACCTGGAGTGCTGATCTGTAGCCTGTACTGTAAGATTTCATGTATGTTGAAATTGTAAAACCTTTCATTAGAGACCAAGTATCTTGCAAAGGACATGATTTATATTTATCATTTCACATACTTCATATATTCTTTAAAGGAAATTTTGGTAGCATTAGGAGTGACTAGTCACCAAACAACTCTCTACCCCACACAAATCACCATTTAGTTTCTGATTTTAAATTCATTTCAATACACGCATTTAACTATCAGCCAGAGCCATCACTTTAAAATGCATGCATGTGTAAACGTCTAGCATCACTGCGTCAGTGAAATGCTGCACGGAAAGTCTTTTACACAAAATTTATTCCAGAAATTGGTTTCCTTCTCCCTCTGGCCTGGGAAAAACAAAACAAAAAAAACCACTCCTGTCCTCAAACTGACAACGTAATCTGTTACTAAATCAGCAGATGATGAGAGGTACTATTATAAGTATTAAACTTTTTGAGGACATCTGTCTCTATCCATAAACAGATGTCTCCTCTAATCCTTCTCTTTTTTTCTGCTAAATTCTTTCCCATCATCCTCCATTTAGTCCTTGCTAAATCCAGTGTTATAATACTGCCACCTATTCAGTAGTTTGTTTTCTGTATTGTAGTTTGACTGACAAGAGTGCTTTCATGAACTGCTTACAGGCTGAATCATGTTTTTTTCTTTTTCTTTTTTAATCAATTAAATTTTGACGGAGGCCAAAAAGATATGTCTCTCCTTCCAAATATTGCCATCATTTCTTAAGTGACAATAGGCCCTTTCTTTTGTAAAAAGACAAAGGGTTTTGTAGATATCTAAGGCAGCGGCAGAGTATTTAAGCAGTCACAGGCAACTATTTCTCCCACTGACATAGTGCCCCTCGGGGAAAAGCAGTGATAAAAACACAGCATTTCATCCTTCAACCTTATCCAGCAACTAATGGTATTCTAATTCTGTTTAACACCAGAAGAGAAACAGCATCAACAAGAACCATGGGAGCTCAGAGGAACGTACCTATGTTAATGAAGCAACTTCAGAGTTTTTTTCAATAGAGACCACTAATGAGACATGGATTGGCAGAGGGGATTGTTATGCGTTTGAAATGCTAATTAAATTTAGAAGTGAAATTACAGTTTGGTCACATGGCAATACCAAGATAGTACAGTGAAGACTCCGCTAATATAAATGGAGTCACAAGAGGTGGGCTAAATTAAAGTATAACTACAGAATGAGCACATTTTTTATTTTATTTTTTAGTGAATGATTCAAAAGGCAAGGATAAGCTCCTTTGAAAGAGAACAGACCTTAAGTTAAAATTGAGTGGTTAGAGGGGCACTAAAAAAGTGATTCATATTCGTACTGCAGTGAGATAAACACTAAAGAGATCATAGCAGCCAAACCCATTCCTTTTAAAAGTGAATCCATTATACTGTTGGAACAGACACATAGCTGGCATGTGCTCATTGACTGTATTTAAAGATTGGTGACATGACAGTGTTGCCAAAACATCTTGATCGACCGCTTGTGGCTAGTTTCAGTATATGCCTTAAACCCCGCCCCTAACATATTAGCAAATGGGGCATGGACCAAACGTAAAATCCACCTACAGGTCAAATACATTTTTCTGTCATTATAGGTAGTTCCCATCATGCTGAAATGGTGAAGTCTTCATTTTTCTGATAAGTTTTGTTTTAATTAGTTGACAGTTGAGCCCTGATCGTGATTGAGTTGGCCGGGTATATGGGCGGGAGCTCAATACCACAGCTCCAACCCTGTGCATAGTTTGGCTATACATGATGTCACCATCTTCGTGTGGAAGCACTATATCTTGAATCATTTTAAATTTATTTTTGTACTTGTGGAGACCATAGACTGTATAAAACATTGGACGTGGTGTCCATGACATCACTCATTGCTTTCTGAAGAACAGTTTTGAAGCTCTTTTTCGGCGGAGCTGGCTGTCGCTGTCTTGGCAGCACATCACCGCTCGTCTTGGGTAACCAAAAATGGGCAAATAGCTGGGTTGTGTGACTGAGTTAGCTCAGACTAAAGACCCAATCCTATATGCTACTCTGGGTTGGCAGAAGTACCTTTTACCTGGGGCTTGTCTGGTTGGTGTTTGGTAGCCTGTGGTCTCATCATTACCAGCTTGGAGGTAAGGTAATCTGAAACTATACAAGTACTTGTAGTAACAAGTAACTATTTCTCTC
>JAPMOB010251048.1:0-12697 GCA_029875015.1 Lepomis gibbosus | reverse complement strand
CACTCACCATCCGAGGCAGCGGTGGTTAACACCAGAAGGGGCAGTTAAGCTAACTTCAGGGTGGCAGTAGCCTACAAAAGAAACAGAGCTACTTAGCTGTAGCTAGCTAGCCCAGTTTGGTAGAGGAGAAGAGTGGAAGAAGTGAGGGATGACCGTGATGACTGATGAATATATGTGCATGCCATCTGCCTTAAAGGCATAAGGAGAGCTGTCTTCAGTCAGGCCATGCTATGTGGAGCTGTACCTAGTGAAGGACTGAAAGGGCACTTGATCAGTACATCTCCTCCTAATCTGACTATAGGACTTTCTCACAGTGACATTGTCTCCTGTGTCTTCAGCTACATAGCCTTCGACTTCCACAAGGAGTGCAGCCACATGAGATGGGACCGTCTCCAGATCTTAGTGGATGATGTCGCTGAGACACAAGATGAGTACAGGTGACTTAACCAGCAGCTGCTCTGAGCTAATATCTAGTTGTGTACTGGGAAAATGTATTCAGACTTTTTTTTCTGGATGTAGTTACTTCATGATGAACTCTGAAGGGAAGACAGTGGCTCAGCAGAGAGGAGTCTTCCGCAGTAACTGCATGGACTGCCTGGACAGGACCAACGTCATCCAGAGCCTGCTGGCTCGGCGCTCCCTACAGTCTCAGCTTCAGGTATTTTAACCCCACTACTGGTAAGCCTCTTAGCTAAGCCTGTAGCAAAATAATCTATGTATGTGATATATATGTATATGTGTCACACAGTAAAGTGTTTACACATTTTTTGATAAAACAATCCAAATTTGGGTCCACTCAGTTCTGTCCACAGCTCACTAGCTGTTATAATTTGTGTTAAACGTTAACCATCAAAGTTCATACTTGTAAATGTAAATGCTCCGTACTTGTATAGCACCTTTTTAGTCTTTTCAACCACTCAAAGTGCTTTTACACTACTTCTGCATTCACACACACACACACACACACACACACACACACACACACACATTCACTCACTGAGCCTAAGTGCTCAAACAGAAACACACATTCATACACTGGGCAATTTGGGGTTCAGTGTCAGTGACTTCGACACGCAGCCTGGGGGAGCCGGGGATTGAACCGCTGAACTTCCGATTAACGGATGGCAACCTCCTGAGCCACAGCCGCCCCTAAACAAACAGAAGAGAGATCGTTTCTTCCATAATTCTGTACAGTTAATGAGCTGGGACTGTTGTAGTTTCCAGTCAAGAATAAACTGAGGCTTAACATTTTGACAAAATCGTAATGTTTCAAAGATACTGAACAAATGGATGTTAGCAAATCCATGGATTGTACCGATTTTAGGTGGCTTATCCTTTAAATGTGTGTTTTCAGCCAACGGGAATAAAGCACATTGTTGTCATGGATTAGGGCTGTTGTATTTTGCAAATACAAAAAGGTTAGGAAAATTTACATCCTGCTCACATTGAGAGGCTGGAATCTTATTGGTCAGTATATGTACATTGTCTGTGTGTCCACAGAGGATGGGAGTTCTGAATGTGGGTCAGCGGATTGAAGAGCAGGCCGAGTTTGAGAAAATCTACAAGAACGGTAATGTCCTGTGTGTGATGGATTGTTAGTATGTGCTTTGTCATTAGCAGACCGTGTAGCCTTTGAGTGTGCCCTCACTGTTCTCTGCGTGTGATCCCTAACCAGCATGGGCTGACAATGCCAATGCATGCGCTGTACAGTACGCAGGAACTGGAGCCTTGAAAACAGACTTCACAAGGTACTGTGCTGTAACATCCTAGAGCACACACCAGTTGACTAATATGTGTTTTTTTTCTGGAGTCCCTCTGCAGTATTATTATCAGAGCTGTTTAATTAAAGTTAATTTTACCATCAGGACGGGGAAGAGGACCAGGTGGGGGCTTCTGATGGATGGCTGGAACTCTATGATCCGCTACTACAAAAACAACTTCTCCGATGGGTTCAGACAGGTATGATGTTTGTGACATGCTTTGTTGTACATGCATCAATAAAGAAATGAGTGCAGTGCCAGAGAAATCCACAGCTTGATCTTAATGGCCAGTCATGGCGTGTTTAGAGAACTCTGCAGTATGCTAAACTGAACACAGAGCTTCCCTGAATTTGGCAGTGAAGAGAATAAGATATCGGCACATCTAATAAATGCAGACACAGTAACTGCACATAATGGTTTGGTAACTACACACATCCTCAATAGGAGATTCTTGACTACTGATTGTAATCAGGAGTTCAAGCTGCATTGCAGTCTTTTGAAAATAAAGACTTGCATGAAATTCCACATACCGTAAAACTTCAATTAATAGCCGAGTCCCAAATAGCCACCTACCTCCCTACTGGCCTGGTGTGGGAACACATTTTGACAAATAAACGCCTGCCTCAATTAAACTCCTGGTCTGTTTTTAATAGAAGTTCTCTGGATGTATAAAACATCTTAAACCCCGCGGGGTCGCCCGCTTTAGCTGCTTCTAAGCTGCTTCAATCGTTAATACAAATATTAATTTTTAAACTTATGGTCAATATGTCAGTATGGACATGCTGAACATCCTTCGATCGGTTAGATTCTCCACAATACCACTGTTAAGTTATTTTTTCCCCCCAACAATATGTTTATTTGTCTCTTTTAAAATTTGAATGACATACAACAGAACCCCCTCTCAGACACAAAATACCATGTTACCATATATAAAATGCTATATCCATAATGTCCTTTGTCTTTGTCTTATTCTAGCACGTTTGTTTGACCAAATAAAATCAAGAAGCAGTTTCTTAAATGTTCTGAACCAGTCAGCAGGGGGTGGCAAGGGAATATTCTGAAAGACATACAAAAGTTTTGGAATTATATTCATTTTGTAAATATTAATTCAACCAATAAGAAACATGGGAAGAAGAATCCATCTGTTGACACAATCTCTAATTTCGTTAGTAATCGATTCATAATTTTGCTGAATAATTAAATCTAAATTTGGATGGATATGTATTCCTAAGTAAGTAAATTTAGAAACTGATTTGAATTGTGAAACAACTGTAGGAGGATTTTCTCTCTCCCCTTTATTTAGCAACAAGATAGATGATTTTAATCTGTTAATTACGTATCCTGAAATCTGACCAAACTCCTCAATTAGTTTTAACAAAGCAGGAATAGATGAATTTAGTTGTGAGAGGAATACAATGATATCATCTGCATATAAAGACAATCTGTGTTCTACCTGAGCAATCGTAATTCCGGTTATGTGTAAATGCGACTGTACTGCTAAAGCCAAGGGCTCGATTGCTAAAGTGAAGAGCAACGGAGACAACGGACACCCCTACCGACAACCCCGTTTAACTATAATTGGTTTAGACACGTTTTTATTTGTTAAAATCTCTGCAGTTGGATGTAAATATAACAATTGTATCCATTTTCAACTTTTTGGTCCAAATCAAAAGCGTCTTAACACGTCAAAAAGATAGGCCCACTCTACCCTGTCGAATGCTTTTTCGGCATCCAGGGAGAGACGGGCCGTATCCTTAGTGTCGACTAATGCATGAATGACATTAAGAACCCTCTTAACATTGTGCAGACCCTGCCGACCCAAAACAAAGCCATTTTGATCCCTGTGGATGATCAGTGGGAGGGTTTCCTGTAAACAAATTGCTAGTAATTTGCTGATTATCTTAAGATCTGAGTTAAGCAGGCTTGTTGGCCTCATATTCTCACATTTATCCAAAGATTTTCTGGGCTTAGGTAATAAGATAATTAATGCATTGACCATTGAGTTAGGGAGGTTCCCGTCTATAAAAGCTTCCTGTAACATTTCCAATATTGGCTTTACCAGCTTTCCCTTAAACTTTTTATAAAAGTCGATTGGAAACCCATCAGGTCCAGCTTTTTTACCTGTACTCATATTATCAATTATTTTAACTATTTCATCTTCATTAATGTCACGGTCTAATTGTTGGCTAAGGTTGTCTGCTATAGTTGGTATGTTTAGCTTGTCTAAGAATATTTTTTGTGTGTTTAGATCTGTATGGCCCTGAGAGTCATAAAGTTTTTCATAATAATTTCTAAATTCTTTATTTATCTCTATTGGATCCACAATTGTCTCTCATTTTGTGTTTATTATTGTAGTTATATTTTTTTGTGCTTCCAATTGTTTAATTTGCCATGCTAAAATCTTACCGGGCTTCTCCCCCTGTTCATAGAAAGACTTATTTAACCTTAGTATGTTGGAGGCTGCCCTATCCGCTGAAGCTTTGTTATACTGTGCTTTTAACGGCAAGAGCTCTTTTTCTGCTTGTGAATTCTTATTTCTAAAAAACTGCTTCTCCAAATTCTTTATTTTTTCTTCTAATTGTTGTTTTTTCTTGCGCAGTTCTTTAGATTTTGAAGAAGTATAAGAAATTATATAACCCCTTATACAGGCCTTAAAGGCATCCCATTTGACACGAGCAGTGGTTTGTGTAGTGTTTATACTGAAATATTCATCAATTTTATTCCCAACATATCTTACAAAAGATTCATCCTTGAGCCATTTTTGTTGTAAGCACCATCTAGGAGGGTCTATCAATAAATCTTTGAGTATATTTTATGTTACATGAAGCATGGTCTGATATTGTAATACTATCAAAGGAGTATGTAATATCGATTGGATTATAATGTCGCCAAATATCTACTATATGCAACTCCTTCATAAATTTCTGGATGATTTCTCTGCTCTTATGATGAGTCTGGTCAGTTCCAGTGGTTCAGTCTAATATTGGATTCAAAATGCAATTCCAATCTCCACCAATAATATTTTTCCCTGAGAGAGAAGAAATGGTTAGAAATAAATTTACAAAGAATCGATCATCTATATTAGGTCCGTATACATTCACTAAGTTGAAATTTTCATGTAAAATAGATCCTTGAATAATCAAGTGTCTTCCAAATTTATCTTTTATAACATTTGTGACATGTAATGGTACCGATTTATGAATTAATGTAATTACACCTCGAACTCTAGATGTAAATGAGGATGCATTCAGTGATCCCTGCCACCTCCTGCTTATTCTGATGTTTTCCTCCTCAAGAGTGTGGGTCTCCTGCAGGAAAACTATTTTAGAGTCTAGATCTTTTATTTTATTCATAACCTGCTTGATCTTTTTAGGTCTACTTAGGCCCCTGCAAGGAAGTATATTTAATTTCTAATTTTTGTGTCATCTAAACAAGCATACCAAACCGTTTTTTTTACACAATATAAATGTGTCTGAGAGTTAACACACACTAGAACCCTGCTATATGAACTAAAAACTGTGAACAACACTACTTCCAACCGCTAACACCTTCAGATTTTGTTAAGTTCATTTAACAGAAACAACAAGACCCAAAGTCTAATTCTTCTAGATTTACCGGTGTAACCTGCATGGTACAAGAGAGGAAAAGGGGAAAAAGTGCTGACTCACGTTAACTTTGAAGCGCTTGTTAAGTCGCTCATTAAGTCTGAATGTGTCGTTCATTGATTATTTATCCTCCTTTAGTCTGTGAGGCTCCACCGATCAAAACAATCAAAACAGCTTTTCATAAAAATGAATCCAAGTTGTGAATCCTGTCATGTGAAGTCCATCGCTCTCTGTCTGCTAACTTCTCTCATCCTGCAACGTGTTGTTGTTTTCGATAGGTTGCTGCCTTCAAAATAAAAGCGCATAAGCCATCTGTCGAAGCTAGATCAAATGAATGATGTGTATTTGATAGTATTTGATCATTTTTACATGAGTATTATTCTGTTTGAAATAAATAAACAGTTTGATTGTAGTTTCAGTTTTGTGCAAAAAGAATTAAAGGCCTGTCCCAAATAAAGGCAGGGTCAATTCAGTTATTTTAGCAAATAAAAGCCCAGGCTATTAATCAAAGTCTTACGGTAATTATTTGTGTGCATCTCTATATATATATGCTTTTGTTGTTTTCAGGATTCCATTGACCTGTTTCTGGGTAACTTTATTGTCGATGAGTCAGATGGACCCACTCCTCTTCGAGTGCAGAAGGACTGGAAATTCCTTACGGTCAGTACTTGAGTATTTTTCCTGTTACCAGCAGCAGCAGTGAATGTGACTGTTAGTTTAATTCTTAGAATCCTGTTCCTTTTGCAGCTGCCCATCATTATGCTGGTGGCATTTTCCATGTGCATCGTCTGTCTCCTCATGGCTGGTAAGTTCTTCTCTGTTGGTTCACCCAGCACTGCTGAAATCTTATTCTGTAAACAATTCATTTAAAGCTCCAGGAAATTTAGATTTATCAGTTTATGATTAAATAGGTCTTAGTTGTGTTGGTGACTTTGCTATTAGCTCATAGAAATGTTACCATTAACTAATCCATTTATGAATTAATCATCCCCAATGATTTTGTTACTTTTCTTTATCTTCTCATTAAAATGTTCTGAACAGTTGTGAATATAGTTTTGAGAATAGTGACTGAATAATGTAAGGACTACTACAGGAAAAAGACCTGTCAATGTTTTTCACCATAAAAATTCCAGAAAACAGATTTACAGCATTGTACTGTCATTATACTGTCACTGTTATTCAAAGTCAAAGTTCAGTCAGATTGAATGCAAAGTGAAGAAGGCATCTCAGTTTGAAACCAAGCTAATCCCGCATAGAAATGAATCGGACAAGAAATCCAGTTTGAATGCACCAATAGAGAGAGGCTAGACTATTAATAAAAATAACACATTTTATTTATAGGTGCCTCACACAACATAAAACAACAGTATAGCAATAAATCAATAAAATGAACAACAGTTAAAATTAGAGTGCCTAGATCAGGGCACATAAACAATTGGAAACAAAGATTGCTGTGACCTTGAAATCAATGTGGTATCTAACTGGGAACCAATAAATTGCTGAAGGACAGGAGTAATATGATTAATTGAAGGGGTTCTGGTGATAATACGGGCAGCAAAGTTCTGAAACAGTTAGAGTTTATGTATGGATTTCAGAAGAATACCAACAAGAAAAGAATTACAATAATCAATGTGAGATGTAACCAGTGTGTGAACGAGAACAGCTGTACAAGTAGGTGAGAGAGACGGTCGGAGGCAATTAATGTTACGTAAATGGAAGTATGCAGACTGAGTGACATTATTAATGTGAGCTTGAAATGATCGTGTGCTATCAAGGATCACAGACTCTTGACCTGAGGGGAGGGAGAAACTGTGGAGTTATCAATGGTAAGAGGAAAAACTGTCAGATTAAGTCAACGTGGATTTGATGCCAGTGGAGAGGAGGAGAACCTGATTTTGTCACAATCAGAGAATGTTGAACAATCAGAGAGGGAGGGAGATGGGAGAGATGTGGTGGGTTTGGTGGACAGGTATAGCTGGGTTTCATCTGCATAGGAGTAGAAATGGATGTTAAATTTACAGAAGATATGGCCAAGACGAAGCAGATAGATGATGAACAGGAGGGGCCCCAGGACAGAGCCCTGGGGAAAACCGGTAGTGACAGGGGATAGCTCTGATTTGAAATGTCTGAGTTGGATAAACTGGGTGCGGCCAGAGAGATAGGATTTAAACCAGTCCAAGGGTGTGTCAGTGAAACCAATAGAGACTAATCTGTCAAGGAGGACGTTATGAGAGATGTTGTCAAAGGCTGCACTCAGATCAAGGACAATGAGAATATTTAATAGTCATGACTCAGCTGCCTTGAGAAGATCATTGGTGATTTTTACCAGAACTGTTTCTGTGCTATGGCAAGGACGGAAACCAGACTGGAATTGATCATAGAGGTTATTGTCCGACGTGTGTGCATGGACCTCAGATGCCTGTCTTCCCTTTTCTCAGTATTATCATTATGTTTTGAAATTGGTTCTTGATCATTCCTATATTAAATGAAATTGAAAGGAGGCAGTAAGGATGGGAGGGGGTTGAGTAATGAGATAAACAGGTCGGGTTGATGGGTTTAAGAGAAACTTTAAAAAACATCATTAATTTTTGTTTTTTATCATCTAAATAGAATTAAAATGCATGTTCGGCTCACAGCTACATGTGAATATTACGAGTGAAACGCAAGCGGCCACGCTGCCTGTTTGGACAGCTGTATTGATTAAAATAGAAGTGAATCTGTTCCATCAGTGAGATAGACAACTGAAACCTGCTGCTGAAACGTTTCAGATGGCATTTAGCTGTAGAGCTTCAGGTGACGGGTTCTTAACTGTGGGTTTGAAACCCAACATAAAGGACTGCTCTTTGTCTTCCAGGTGACACGTGGACTGAGACCCTGGCTTATGTGATGTTCTGGGGGGCTGCTAGTGCGATTACAGCCACTATCATCCTGTTTAATGGCCAAGACTTTGTTGACGCCCCCAAACTGGTTCACAAGGAGAAGATGGACTGAGTGTGTGGGTGTGTGTGTTTGTGTGTGGGTGTGTGTGAGGAGTAGCTGCGCCCAGCAGGCTCATATACCTCGTCATCTTCACCATCTTCTTCCCCAGGTCTGCACTCTACACAGATCTGCTGCCTGCCCTCTGCCGCCTTTGGACATATTTGACCTTCTTCAGTTGTAATGCACACACTCTTCCACATGGTTTCCATTTTATTTCCTACTTTCCTCATACTGAATCTTTCGGTTAGGTTTGCTTATATGTTGGTTTTGTTGGTGTTATGTTGTCAGTTATACCAGGGGGTCTGTGTTGTCTCAATATTCTATCCACAACAAATTAAATTTCTATACAATAGCACTACTGTTACTACTGTTCTTATCTCTTTAACATTCTTAGAATTAATGTCTCTTTCATAAAAAATGTTGTAACAAGCATTTTCCCATTGTGCTTCATTACACACATTTTAGTCCCACACACCCACGCAGGTGTTTTAAACTCCTCTGGCTGATTAGTCCTCAAATCAGGTCTATCTGTGCTGGAAAGGTGATGTCACCAAACTCTATATACTAATAAAAAACAATATTGGTTGTGAGATATCCAGCCCTGGTACAGGTACAACAAAACCAACAGAAGCATGGGGGAGATGAGAGGAATTTGTACATGTACACGGTCCTGAGAAGAGGTCTAACTGAAAGGTAAAACACCTGTGTGGATATATAGGGGCTGTCAAGCTGCATTCACTTCTTTGACCACTTGTGAGAAGTGCAGCAAGCTGAATACAAGATACCTGATATATTTTCAAAATATAAAGTTGATGTGGTGAACAAGTTACCAAGTTTTGTTCGTCTGGTGTTGTCGGGTAGTGTCCTGTAAAAGCTTAAACAATGAGCTGAAAGATGCTAAAAAACTCTGTAGCACTTCAGAATCGATGATAATTCTCTGTGGGTTTGTCACAACAAATGACTCCTTCGATATTACACATAGTCATTTAATCCATTATTAATGTAAACATATTGATTAGTGCAGCTTTTAAGATACTGAACATAGTTGTATTTATCCCAAACAGGGATGTCAATTAACCCTAAACAGTCGCTCAAATATGTGGCACTTAAAGATGCACATAGTGAAACATAGTGATGAAGAGAGCACTCTATACCGTATGTACCTGTTGAGTTTTGAATGTAATAAGCCTTACAAACTTCCGTATGAAATATAAATATTTGGCTAATTTGTATGTAACTGGAGTGAAAAATTTGTCTTCCTAGTACGCTAACATGAGACATAGTGATTTTGCACTTTGGAGAAAGATGAAATGTGCTGCCTGCATACCGCTGTCTGGGACTGATCTGTTTGTACTGAGTATAGAACTCTGTGGTTTTCTCAGCCTAATTCCTACAGCGATTGAAACAGGTTTGGTGTTTTCAGTCAAGTTTTTTTGTGTTGAGACCACGGGAGAAACAAACAGACTGATTTAGAGTTTTGTAGGGAGGACTGAGGATGTGGAAGGCATCTACCTAAAGGTCTAAGTTAGCTACATCAATGAAAAGCTACTCCAAGAAACAACTACTACAGCTTTGGTGTTGACTGAAAAAGACATTGGACCTTTTTTGCCACATGATATCCTGAGGTCACAACTGACTAATCAGTCAACATACTGTTTTTTGTGGTCATAACTTCATTATCTCAAGAAACCAAATTACTGTGTGATAATATTCACGTTTTGAAGACCTTTACCCTTGGTTAATGATTTAAGTCTCATTAGCTTGAAAACAATTATAACAAATGGTTCACTTATTGAGTTTTGAATGCCTTTTATTCTAAGATCATTTTATTTGTCCTTCTCAGTCAACACAGAAGCTGCGTTAGCGGCAGAATTAAACATTTTAAACACACACTAGGGCAAGCCACTGTTTCAAATTCTACACAAAGAAGGGGAAAAGGCCTCCTAATGTTATATTATAACCCCCATTTGATGTCTTTATAGTACATTCAATTTGTTGTTATAGAAACATCACAAACTGTTGTTGTATTGATGTTATTTACAGTAGTTAAATTGGGATCTCAGCTAAAAACATATTACTAACCAGGAAGTCTACCGTGCACCTGTTCTCAGTCTGGTTCAGCTTCCTGCTGGCTCACAGGGGTCTCGAAGAGAATTAGTCCAAATCCAATGTTGGATCATTGCCTTACATACCTGCCCGTACGGGCTTTGAAACCTTCCTCTGATGTTGATAGTTTTAGCAGAATTGGTCACCATGCTTTCTTGTTCTGTGTATGACTTCACATCCAACCTGTGTGGTGTTAGCTTTCAGTTATGTGTTTCAGATTATTCCTGCAAACATTATGTGCTGTATTACCTTGTGCGAACATTATGATTACTTGTGCAAACAAGATGATTACTTGTGTGAACAAGATTACTTAAAATCATCTTTCAGGACTTCAGGTATTTACTAGACTTTCAACTGCATATTATGGTCTATATCAGCAAATGGAGTTGTATGCTCAGTTGTTGTGGAGTTGCTAGTATGCTACAGTAGTATGTGAGCCTTGAGTAAAGATTTTCTTTCACAAACTCACAAGAATGCTCACATTCACTTTCATGTAATTTGTGCAGTGTGGGTGAAATCTGTCATGGACATATCCTTGTGATGTCTGTACATTTTAAAATGGGATTTGTATTTACAGATGTCATTTGTGGACGGAAGTGTTTGTCTAGACAAGCAATGACAGTCAACAGCACCTTCTTTGAAGAATGTGTGGACATTGTACCCTAATATAATTGTACTAAGAAAAGAAAAAAATCAGATAATTTCTTCCATCATGTACAGCTGCAGGTATAAAGAAGCCTGAAGGTTCCACAGTTATACAGTATATGTTGATTTGTGTTTGGATCTGATTATATCTTTTCTCTGTTTTTTGAATATGTTTTGTTTATAAACATAATAATGGAGCCAATAACATAAAATGACATAAAATCCTACTCAACTAAAGTGTTATGAGATGTATGTGGTTTAACATGATTTGGAAACTTCACTGCACTACAACAACACATTGTATTAAGTTGGAACCAGGCCCTTAGCTTCCTTTGAGGATACCGGGGTCGCATTTCTTCTGTGAGTTTGGCAGTTTTAGAAACATGGGGGGAGTTCACAGGGGTCATTTCACACACTGGGGACATGTCCCCACCACATTTTAAAATGGTTGATTTTGTCCCCCACCAGTTTTTGAAAGCATTTGTTAAAAACATTCTGAAAAATAGTTTGCACCAAGAAATGTTAAGAAATGAAAATGCTTTGAGAAAAGGTTTATTTGCACAAGAAGAAAACATGTAATGCAAGATAGTTTTCCTTTATAAAAACAGACATTTCCACCTTAAATTGGAGAAAAAAAATGTCTTCTTAATGCAGGAAATTACCAGTTTAATTCAAAATCTTCTGGGGGAGGACCCCTACACCCCCTGCACCTATATTGCTGCATCAAATATTGAATCTAAATGCTAAAAATCACGTCTCATGACCCAAATGTATCATCACGCTGCTGATCTGAGCCCCTATCCCCCGACAACTTTTCAACACAAAGTGACGCCCTTGTTCATAATTCATAAGAAAATAAATTAATTTTGTGTGTGTAAATTTTAGGCAGGTGTGAAAAACTGTTATATTGAAGTAAGAATTCTTTCAAAAATGCACATGAAACAAAAATTGTAATTCAGATCACTATTTGGTGGGACCTCCCTTTGCCTTCAAACAGCATCATTTATTTTAGGTCCATTCTCGCGTAGTTTTTGAAGGACCTCAGCAGGTAGGCTGGCCCAGACATCTTGGAGAACTCCCCACAGTCCTCCTGTGGGTTTAGGCAGCCTCAGCTGTTTCTCTCTCTTCATGTAATCCCAGACAGACTGGATGATGTTGAGATCAGGGCTCTGTGGGGGCCACATCACTTCCAGGACTCCATGTTGTTTTTTACACCGCAGATAGTTCTTAATGACTTACGCTGTATGTTTGGGCTCGTTGTCTTGCTGCAGAATAAATCTGGGGCCCGTCAGATGTCTCCCTGATGGCACTGCTGCAGGATGAATAAGTATCTGTCTGTTCTTCTCAGCATCGATGAGCCGATTCACCCCAGCTCTGTCTGCAGAAACACAGCCCTAAACTTGCAAGAATCATCATGCCTCACTGTTGCCTGCAGACACTTGTTCTTTTACCATTCTCCACCCTTCAGCAAACAACCTGCCCTCTGCTGCAGCCAAATATTTCAAATGTTGATTCATCAGTCAAGAACTGCTGCCATTTTTCTGAACCCCACTTTGTGTCTTTCCATAGCATAGCTGAGTCACTTTTCCTTGTTTCCATGTC
>JAPMOB010251046.1:0-47619 GCA_029875015.1 Lepomis gibbosus | reverse complement strand
ACACACACACACACACACACACACACACACACACACACACACACACACACACACACACACACACACACACACTCACACGCACAAATTGATGTTATCTTGGTTATTTCTGTCCCTTGTCATTATGTCTCTGTTTTTGTGTAGTTTACAGATGATCCAACTCTTGCGGTCTGCAATGATAGTGGAGGATCAGTTTTTGAGCTGGCTTTCAGGTAAATGACTCTGCTTTAAATTAAATTTAATATATATTTAGTTTTTTAAACATACGATCATTCACAATCTTTGTCCACCACCACTTAAGCAGTATGTAACAACCTATAGTGCTGCCTCAAGATAACGAGAGCCTTCCCTAGAGGGGACCGCTCCATATAGTTTTCAAATTCTTTTTCACTGTCACGGTCTGTTCTTATTCTTGCTCAGATCAATAGTTCAATACAGGGTGCTGAGGCAGAGCTTCTATTCGGTAAACCAATAGCCAAGAGGGCAACACAGGTCCTCATAGAACTGGAGTTACAGTAACTACTATTTAGATAAGCAGAACAGGTGGGATGAGACTGTTTTACTAATCAGGACCGACAGTATGTGATTCTGCAGATGCTTGCAGGTCGTTGAATAAAACTTTGCATTAGGACAGTAATTAATTTGTCAATTCAGTCTTGTTTTCTTCCTGGAAAAACGGCATCAACAAATATTTTGCAGTTTTATTAGATGTGACTTAAATATGTATGTTATTGTAAAACAATACACCTTCATTTTTCTCTGTTATACATGAATGTTGTATCTTGTTGTAAATCCACTCTTAAATCCACTGTTTTATGTTGTTTTGAAAGCAGCGGATGGGAGAATATAAAAGATGTGCACACTAGAATTAAAGCTCTCTTGTTGGCATCTTAATAACTTAATAATTTCAGCCTGAACAATGTGAGTTAGAGTTTTTATGCAGGCTTTCTGTACTGTCATTACACTGTTGTGTTGTATTTGTTTATTTGTGATTTATGTAACATGGCTGCTGAAACATTGTATAAGCATTATATAAGTTTTATTTAGACAACAGAATTTTGTAAAATTACAGCCCGGTCTTGCTGTTCCACTTCCACAGAAATACATTTAACATGCCTGACCTCCCTGTCCTAAACAAGATAGTTTATTGAAAAAACTGTCTGCTGGAAAGTACCTCATATAATTAAAAAGAACGGTACACACAACCCTTTTGACGTCATGAGACAGTTACTTGCAAGCTTCGTTCTACTTTGTCACCCCTCTATTGTTAACAAATTCTCCATCTATTACTAACAGCTGCCATAGTGAAAGTCATTGTGAACATGTGAGAGGGGTGTGAATATTCTCTCCTTACCCTCACCCTCATCTTGTTTTATCTTCATTTGTTACCCTCATCCTCTCTCTGTGTTTCTGGTAATGGAATCTGTTTCTCTTTGTGTCCAGGAGGGTGATGGGGATGCGGTCCTGTGACTCTCGATGTCTCTTCAGTGGTTCTAAAGGGGAGGTCTGCTGTATTGAACCGTTGCGTGCTCCTCCAGACTTCAGAGACCATCCCATCACACACTACTCTCTGCTGGCTATGGCCTCTCTCACTAAGGTACATAACCACGCACAGCTGCTTTCCATCCTCTGCTTAGTCACCCAGCTGTGTGTAAACTTAGGGATGTTTTTGGTTTTATTTAACAGATTCTTGTCATTGGACTAAAGCCCTCGCTGAAAGTCTGGATGACTTTTCCCTACACTAAGGTCTGTATCTCTGCAAGTTCATCTTGTTGTTAATAAGTGCTAAGGTTATCAGTTAGTGTGAGTTCCAGGATGCGCACTAAGTAGGGTTTGTAAATGAAAGGGTTCAGCTCTGCCGATGTGTTGCTTCTCAAACAATGTCTGCAGTTTAATTTAAAAGATGAATTATCATCATTATTTATAACAGATGTGTGTTTTCTGCCCAACAATGTTGATGGCTGTTAAAGGCTGTGACACCAACTGCACAACCACAGTAGTGCGACATGGAACAAGTGTTTAAAACCTAATTTTCACTCAACTGAATGACTATATGAAATATTACTTTAAGAGGTTAATTACTGATGTGATGTGATGCTTTCTCTTTTACTAGTCTGATCCGTCCAGTGTTCCTCAGCTGGCCTGGCAATTTGTTCCTGTTCAGAAGACTGTTAACCCGGTCCTGGCTTTTTGCAAAGGAGATACAGTCCACTTCCTCCTGGTATCTGCTCAACCCACTTTTAACTTCAAAACCGCAAAATACATAATAGATTTTTTTTTTGTTGTTGTGACTTTTGTTTTTCTCCTCATTTTCCTGCTCTCTGAACTTATCTGAGATCGGTTTCAGATAATATAATAAAATCTTTTGCAGATGAAATCCGCCTTTACTGCTTAGAACCTCTCTCAGCAATTATTATGAATAGATATTGCCATTATCACAATGTATTTTGTTTCAATATCTGTCCTATCACTGGATATTTTCCGGTTTAATTTATGATCCTAAACCAGCCAGACGTGGGATTAGTCTAATTGGTAAAGGATGTAAACACAGGTTTAATTAATTTGTAGTCTGGTTGTTGATAACGGTACAGGTTCTAGCCTCCCTTTATGGCTGTTCTTTTGAGAATATTTAATTTTGTGCATAACCCTTGCATAACATGGTGCAATACACAGATATATGCAGTCACTGAATATTTGTCCAGTGTCTCGTACACCACTTTAGATAACCCTTGTTTGATGATACACGGTATTGTTGTCCAGTATTATTGAATTATTGCCTGGTCATACATTGACCTCAGAAATACTCACAGATTGCAGTCTATGTGCTGCGGAGATACGGAAATGTACAGCACTGTCTCTACCCAGTTAGTTATAGGCAAGTGTTTCCCTGTATTCTGAGAGAAATTCTGAGCACAACTGTTTGTCGTGTTTTACTGTTGTCATCTGCACTTCTATTTCAGGTAAAGAAGGAGGAGACAGGGACCATCCATGTCATCAAACAACGACAGCTCCACCTCAGCTGTGACATCATAAGCCTCAGTGTAAGTACACTGAACTGAAGACACTAGCCCGGTACCAGTGCCTCCCATTATTTACTCACAGACTTTGATGTCCGTTCCTGCTAAATCTGTGAGGGCTCAGGACTGTCCCACTGTATAATCTGAGTTTGAGGGCTCTCTGGTTGACACTTTGCTTAAGGAATAACCCACAATGCATAGCATTGTTACATTACAACGGCAAAGACAATGTGTAATTGCACAGCCAGCAAGATGACATCTGCCTTTTAGTAATATACACAGACATATGTTGTTAGCCAGCACAATGTGTCTGTACTCGTTTGCCTTATTGTGGCAAGATGGAGATATCCTAAAATGTTGATTTGGTCTAACAGAAATTATTTACTTGCATATAAACAGGGAGAAAACACTCCAGTTCATTACAGCACATACATTGTTAAAGATCTGCTGCACACTCTAATGTCGAGTTTGTGAATGTTCGGTTTAGGGTAGATTTGTTACTAGGCCACTTGCACATCCAACAGAAAATTGCTTTGTACAAGCCAACATGTCAAGAGGAGATCAAGCTAAATGCCAAATGCCTGTGTGAGCTGAAAAGTTTAAAGTGAGATTGAAAGGCGACAGCCCTCTTTCAGACAATAATTTCGAGCTCTTCTTCTGTACCTACTAACTGGATAAAGCAAATTGAGCTGGATGATGAGGCCTGTCCCTTGAAACAAAGACAGGTCCCGCCTCCTGTGACAACAACATGTGACAACAACAGGCTCCGCCTCCTGTGATATTCACAAACCCATGATGTTATGGGCCTGTGATATTTAAAGTTGATTTAGCCCTTGTGGAGACATTGAAAGTCCTGTCACCATGTTTGCCATGCCCAGTGAAGCACAGATTTTTCTTTGTTACTTCTGTGTCAGAAAATCAGCGATGACAACTAAGATAAGATAAAACAAGCTTTCAGTTTGCAATGGAAACTGTGTGTGCAGCATTACATTTTGTTTCTTGTTCAACATTTAGTTGACTTTTCCTCTGTTTACTATAATTTGATGCATACCTCCACCACAGGTGTGATCTTACTCCTACATGGCTTGTTATGTGTAAATAAAGACAGATATCTTTGTTTGCTGTAGTGCTTGACTTGTTCCTTTCTCTCTCTTTGTCTCTACAGTGGATTAACAGTCGTACACTGGTCCTGGTTGACAGCCACGAAAAGCTGCAGGTTGTGGACCGGCCCAGTCAGGAGGTTTTGGAGACTCTGGACTTGGAGCAGGTGCAACTGGTCTATAACAGCCGACATTTCAAATCGCTGGCCACTGGAGGGAATGTCTCCCAGGCTCTGGTGAGGGATTAGCTGATGGGTGACAGGATCAGAGGTCAAACCTCACGTTTATTGGGTCGGGGGAGAGGTCAAGTTTGAGATGAATGATCCTTAACGGCCTTTACTTTAAAGCCTCAGTGAAAATATATATGGATTTGGAGGGTAAGAGGTTACTAGAGGTTATGTTTAAATTTTAGGCTTATTGTCATTCCAGTCCAAAGTATTATGCAACTGTCTTTTATAGCACATTTCATTTAAAAAGTTCAAGAAGCCAGAGGGACTAAACTGAGGAACTAAACTAGCAACTAAAAGTCCCTTTTGCAGTTTCTAAAGAACTGTGAAGATGAAATAAGATAGATTGATGGCGACACAAGGAACAAAAACAGTCATCCTGTTGTTTTTTGCATTTACTTATTTATGTGTCTCAGTGTTGTGAGACCCTGATGTTTGAGTTGGATGCAGTGAATGAATCAAAAGGAGACATGTTAACTAGGGTTGGGTGAAAAATCGATTCAGCATAGTATCGTGATATTTTCCGTGGCAATATTGTATCGAAACACGGAGGTCAAATATCAATCTTTTATTATGAGAACTGTACATGAGAATTTTACTTTTTGGTACTAAAATAATAAAATCAGTCCACGAGAAAAAGAGTTTTCCTTTGGGGACACGATTTGAAGTTGAAAAGAAAGGTAATAAATTTCAATATATCGCAATATGTTTAAAATCGCAATGATATCGTATCTTGACATAAGTATCGTGATAATATCGTATTGTGGGTCCTCTGGTGATTCCCACCCCTAATGTAAGCAAAGCTTTATGTATATAGCACTTTTTGGGGACGGATGATCAGTGCAGATTCTCACTTGGGCCACTAGCTCTCAGGTTCTGTGATCAGTCTTGGTGGTTCAGGCTGTTATCTAAACAGGTCATCAGGGCGATGAGGTCTTTTATCACAACCACTTAGCTGGGTTGTGACTGGAAACATGATGGCAGCGCCAGTCAGATTTTCAATTCAGGGTTCATTGCGGTCCTAACATTTGGATTGTTACAACACAGACGCTGCACAAACAGAAGCAGGTGTCTTTCAGACTGGAAACAGCAATTTAGGCGCAACTTAGTAGAAAAGATCCAAAGTATACTGGATACCTTTCCGTAAATCTTTGAGTTTTTTTTTTTTTTACGGTGATGAAGATGTGCCTCACAAATCTCATTTAATAAAGTCTGTGTACTTCAGTGTACTTTAGATCTTTTCTTTGAAGTCTGTCCTTGATACAAGGAGGCCCAACTGTGAGGGTACCGGACTTGCCTTATTCCTTATAAGTCAGTTGAATTGCGCTTAACATCTTCCTTCATCTTGCAATTTAGGAGTGCTAGCAAGGTTTGCTAGCTTTAGCACATCCAGCTGCGCTCTGGGCGAACGGTGCAACACAAAGCTGGGTTCACGTAGCACGAAGGTGGTAGTACATGAAGTAGAAGAATTCAGAAAGGAAAGAGAAATGAAGAAGAGAAGAAAAAAGAATAGCCAAGAGGCAGTCTTCCAGGCCTTTCTGTTATTATACTCTCTTATACTCTCTGTTAGGGTTGTGTTCGATACCACTGGCATGACACTCTGCCAAACTCTGCACCAACTAAATCTCTTTTCTTATCTCCCCTGAGAATGAAGGGAGGGGTGGAACAGACACACTTACCTTGTGTGTTAGAACTAGAATTGTGTTGTCATGTTATGAAAAGCTTTACATATCAATTAGCACACATTCCCTTTTTTTATACTGATAAATCCGTTCATTTATTCTTTTGTTTTCTGTGTCCAAGAGTAGTCCCTGATGCCCCTGGAGCGTGGGGGTGTTTATTTATCCTAGGGAGAGTTGATCCGTTCCTTTTGGAGGGACTGGCGTTCCATTTCTCTCTTTGTCAGATACTGAAATGTTCCTCTATGCGTTTCTTGGAGTCTGTGGCAAGCCTGATTACATCAGACCAATCCTGATCTTTCTTCACCGGCTTTAATGCACGCCATGACTGATTTCAGAGTACTCAGCCTGAGCTCCTAAGTGTTAAATGTGCTGGCTCACGGTTACCTCTCAAATCTTACCTCTCTAATCTTCATCATTATCTCCATTCTTAATCTGGATCCAGCCCTGGAATTCTTAAAAAATCAGCTGATTTAAAAGTATTGTTGCTTTGGAGAAGTCTTCCCACCTACAATGGAACAGCCAGAGCAACAGGTTTGGATGTCTGTCTCCAAGCAACACTCTCGTGTTATTTGTAGGTTGGCTGCAATCCCTCTCCCTCTTTAAATTGGCCATGAAGGGATCTCTTTCTAATCCGACTAACCTGTTAAAGATGGGAGAGTCCCAAATGTGTTTAAAAATGCATTCTAAAGTACAGCTGAAGCTAATATGAGGCCTTGTTAGTCTCATTTAGCCAGTGATAATGAACTTCCACTTCCATTTTCTTTGGACCTCCATCTTTTAACAGTATGTCTGCGTTCCAGGCTTTAGTCGGAGAAAAGGCCTGCTACCAGTCGGTCTCGAGCTACGCAGGACAGATCGTCTATTTGGGCACCAAGGTACTGTGTTATATGTGTGTATTTGTGCTTTTCAAATAAATAACAAAGCATGCACAATGTTATAATTTGAGTTAATATGTCTAAATAATTAATAACATACAGTAATGCACTCTTCATATAGAGTACTTGCTTTACATTTCTCATATTTTCTACCTGACCTACTATGTTTAATGTTATACACCAAGATACCAAAGTAAGTTCCTTGTATATGTAAACCTACTTATTTATGGATTTAAGCTGATTCTGACTTAGATGCAAAAAGTTACATTTATTATTTTTATACTTTGGGCAGGTAATTGCATAATCACGTAATACACCATGCATCTTAGAAGAATTATTTTATTATTTTTTTAGAAATTCCACTAATCATGTTTTGTTTTTTGTGCAAAAACTCTTGCATTGGCACTTGTATCCAGCAGTTTGGAGTGAAACCAAACATTTCACACACCAGGCCTTTGTGGAAGTTGTGGTCACATCACTGTGGGCTGTAAACTTCACACCCACAATATATTGTTGCTCATTATCTATTCCAGATAAATATAGCTATGTTTGTCAGCAATTTGATAATGACTATTAACAAATATTTAATGTTTCTTGTCACTAAGTAACCCTTCTCCAGAGAAGCCCACATGCTGAGATTCTGTGTGAAAGTCTGGGTTTTCTTATTCTTTACCTGTGATTTTCTCTTGTCTTGCAGTCAGCTCACATTATGGCTCTAAGGACCTGGAGAGAGGTATGTATGATGATGTTTTAATTAAGGAAAGACTTGAGTCTGCAGCTGTTGTTCCACACAAATAACTTATTATGAAGAGTGGTTTACAATAAGAGAATGATTTAGTGTTACATTATATCATTACATAGGACTGATCTCACAGAATGGTTGCTAAGTCACAGTTTGTATAAAACACTGCACTACAGAGTTGCTATGTATGTATGTGTATGTACAGCATGTATATTGTCAGTAAACTAGATTTTAAGCAGGACTGATGATGTACTGGGAATAAACTGACTATTTGCTAAAAATCCATGAACAGAAGATGTTTCTCCATGACCTCCTTTGTACTGGACATTATTTAGTTTACATCCGAAGACCAACCGCTCGCTTGCATTTGATCCATGTCGCTCTTTGTCTCTGTCTGTGTGTCCAGCGTTTGGACTGCATGCTGAAGCAGGAGCATTTTATTGAGGCTCTCTCGCTGGCCTGGTCTTTCCATGAGGGAACCGCCAAGGCTGTGGTTGGTGGGTATTATGCATTTCACACATCCAGCAGCCTGTAAATCAGTCTGTTCATCACAGTCACACAGTAGGTGTTTTTGATCAAGTCAGTTGTAGTTGTCTCAGAAAAAGGAACTTTATTACAGTACGACTCAACACTTGATACTAGTGGTCGACCGATACCACCTTCCCAAAACTCACAAAGGGGTGATGAAGGGCTGATGTGTCTGCAGATGGTAGCCCTCTGGTGGCCAGCAGCAAAGGGGATACCCATCTCTCCCACATTTTCTGTCTATACTATCAAACAAAGGCAAAAAATTGCCCCCTTTCAAAAAAACTTACTTATACATACACTGTTAATGTGCAAAACCAGCATAACTGAAAGTTCCATGTGATTTATTGTTGTTTGACAGATGAAAGCTACGAGGATAATGTGTGACTTATGTTCATTCCAGGCCTGTTTGGAGATCCAGTGAAAAGGAAGGGAGTGGTAGGTGATAAGGTAAGAGTAGAATACTGCCTGCTGTATCAAATCAATCCACCCCCAGGCAGTAAACTCATTCTTGTGCTCGTTTTTTTGAACATGAACCATTCTCTGTGTGTGCAGATGGTAGAGATCCTTTTCCAGTTTGCAGAGCACGCTTTGAAGAAGTGTCCAGAACAAGGCAAGATCCAAGTGATGGAGCAACATTTCCATGTAAGCCAACACAGCTTAAAGAACACACCTCACGATGTCCGTTCCGCCCGGCGACAAAATAGTAACAGCTGTGCAAATACAGTTACATTGAATCATCATGACAATGCAGTGCTTCAAACAGCCTAGCAATGATTAAATAGTTCAACATTTTGGGAAATACACCTTCTCTCTGAGAGTGAGGTGAGAAGATGGATATCAGTTATGTGTGTTCACTAACAAGCTACAGTCAGAACATGGCGAGGACATCGCATAAAGACTGAAAGCAGGGAAACAGCTTGACTCCAGTTCACCTCTAAAGTTCAGTAATTAACACTTTGTATCTCACAAACAGGAATTATAAAACGATAAGTTGTCTTTCAGGTGGTTATGTGCTATTATGGATAAAGTTAATACTATTTTGTCCACCCTGTAAAGGGCTGCTAATATAGTGGACCCAATTGCAGACACACAGACTGAAGTTTAAGGAAAAAATACAACTGTACAGAAATGTGCGATGGTGATTTCCAGCTGGGCGGCGGATAATAAGGGCAAAACTGAGCAAGCAGACAGACTGAGTTCTCCTTCTCTCGTACCTGAAGCACAAACAAACACGAGTTCACGAGGATCTAGTCTGTTTAGGCAGCAGAAACAAAAAATCACAATCTACAGTAAGTCTTTTCAAAGTTGACTGTAGCATGACCACTGATATGAACGGATGCTCTGTCATAATGTAATAACTGCAGATAATTTAATTTCCTGCTGATAATGTAATGAAAATGGTGAATGAATAACAAAACTGGATGTAACTAAATGTTTGTATAATGTATAGGAAAAATGTATTAAATAGTTTGTCAAAAATGTATTTATTTATATTTCTATGAATAAATGGTGCTGGATGATTTTATCACGTTGGAAACCACTGCTTTAATTTGCATCTAACAATGCATTCTGTTTTATGTCCTTATCATATGTATATTATACAAAATCTTGATTTAATCTTGAATCTAATCTTGATTAAATCTAGCTAGCTGTCAAATGAATGTAGTGGAGTAAACATGGTATATTTTCCTTTTTACATGTAGTGGATAAGAAATAGAAAGTAGCCAACAATGAATTGAAGATCATTCAAAGTCAATCTCTCTCTCTCTCGCTCTCTCTCTGTGGTGTCTTCAGGATGTGGTTCCAGTCCTGCTGGATTACTGCCTGCTGCTGCAGAGGCCGTAAGTATATAATCATAAATGCAAACACACAACCAGCAAAAACAACAGTTACATTAAGAATCACTATCTTTTAGCTGGGGGCAGATGTAATGATATATAAACAAGGGCACAGCTGATTTGCTGTATATGTTGTATATGTAGTCTAGTATGGTTCATGGCTTATACATTAACCTCCTGAAGTCTTTTTTTTTTTCCATAAAATCCATGTGAGCTTCTAAAACTGTCTCCTCGGTGGATGGCAGGATCACAATATATTCAATATTGTAGATGTTTCTATTTTGGCAACTTTTGAGAAGATCTTGCTAGAATTTTAAACACGTGGGTTCGAACATAACTTGGCTAAACAACATAAATCTATATGGATGTATCAGCATTAACACAAGCTCAACTCAAGCATGTTGTTTCATTCATTTGGTCTGAACCAAAACTCAAGTCAAGTCAATTTTAGATATATAGCCTGTTGTCAGATCTATCTGATGCGCTGGGATGCATCATCAGTGATGTTCCTGCTAATTAAGAAACAAGTGAGGAAGGAGAGTACTTCCATTAATATTCCTAATGGAGAACTGTATGGTAGATCATGATGAGATACAAGAGAACAGACTGGGAGATCCTATATTAATGAATCATTAGGTAACGATTAGGGCTGAGATGATACACTGAGCTCACGAGACGAGAAGACACTGTAATGGGTTCACGAGGGAGACGAGATTTTAACACTCTTAAGAAATCTTCAGGGCGATTATATAAATATGAGCGTTCAACACGTTTCTTGCATTCTGTGTGTGTGTGTGTGTGTGTGTGTGTGTAGCGACCTGCTGTTCAACCAGCTGTATGCTCGGCTGGTGGAGAACTCGGTGGCTAAAGGTGTCTTTCTGGAGTCACTGGAGTCCTACATTGTTGCGGACCGGCTCGGTCACCTCACCACACCCATCATGAAGGACCTCCTGGCCCATTACCAAGGCAACGGTATGATGGACAGCCTGGAGAGATGCATTGTCCATCTGGATGTTACCAGCCTGGACATCCAGAAGGTTTGTGTGCGTGTTTGTGTTTGTGCAGACCTTAAGAACTTTGTGGTGAGTTAATGATAAAATAACAGTCAGCAGTCACCATTAGTGAGGACTAGCTAAAAAACAAATTAGTGTCTATGTTTCCACTAGTATCATTGTCATTAAAGGTTTTGTGTGTGTGTGTGTGTGTGTGTGTGTGTGTGTGTGTGTGTGTGTGTGTGTGTGTGTGTGCATGTTTGAAGGTGGTTCAAGTGTGTTGGGAGAACCAACTCTATGATGCAATGATCTACATTTTCAACAGTGGCATGAATGACTACATTACACCTATGGAGGTAAGTCTTCCACCATAAGGCTGTTTCATCCTGTCATCATGCCTGACATTATGCTAATTCTTTGTTAAATGATGTCTCTTCACACTCTTCATCAATAGGATGACTTTAATTTCAGTTTGACTTGGCAATATGTAAACAAAGCACAAACTATTTGACCTCTTAGGCAAGCTGTTTGGGGCCCTCAGTTTAGATTCAGGTATTTCATTTCCTACAAAACACATCATGCGGCGCAGGTTTTGAGATTAGGAAACTTGAAAAACTTTACGAGCCGAATGGATTAATCAGTTTCCACTTTTGCCTTTATGAAGCATTTTGTTTAAATTGTGCTTTTCTTGCAGAAGTGTAAGGTGTTATAAGACTTCTCTGTAAGTTTCAGTCTCAGGTTCTTGTGAAAAGGCTCCCAGAACAACCTTCTGCGCTAGAAAGGTTCTCATACTGAATATTTATTTTGGCCCTTTTGGACTCATCTATAAGTTCTTACCAAAGGTTCAGTGGTGGGATCATTAAGTTCACAGAACACTACCTTAAATCTCTATTATTTTTCAAATTGCAGAACACACTGATCTGCAAGGCTAAAGCATTATTAAGGCTGTCAGTTTAAAAACGTAATGGGAAATGTGGTTAAGTTTGATGGAGCCAGTGAACACTGGAAATGGTGTTGATACACAATACTGTGGTAAATGCTGATCTAAAATATTGTAATATTGTGTGTCCAGTCATATTTAATTAATTAACCTTTCGTCGTAAGAGTCAGTTTTTCGTCATGTATTTCTTTCTGTCAGCTAATAAATCATTTTAATAGGAACTGTATATCACATCCTGAGCAGTAACTGATAACATACCCCTCTATGTTGTCTACTTCGTGTTTATGTTTCAGAAACTCTTTGCAGTGATTGGCCCACCACTTAGGGAAGGGAGGAGCCTAACAGGTAAGGCTGGTAACCCTCCAGAGATCATAGCACCAACTATTTTAAGCATCTCAATAATACAGAAAGTTTGAAAAGCACATTTAAGTCTTTAAATCTGCTTCTTTTCTTCTTGAACAGATGAGGAAGTGGTGATGGGAAACAAGCTGCTGGTGTACATAAGGTAAGTTCACACAGTTATCAGTTAATACCTCAGTCCATTAGTCTATGGAGCTGGCATACATTATGGCCAAAAGACTGATCTCAGCCTCTAGCTGCTGCTACGTGTTCCCTGGCAAAGATGAGTACATTTAATGTGATTATGAGAGGTGTGACTAAGTTCAACTTCACACTACGACAAGTACTAAGAAAAATGGAGAATATATTGGTTAGAAAACATACCTGGTACACAGGTGTCCTGTAACAATAGGTGTGTTTGGCTTCATGCAGCGCTGCGCAGCGCTGACTTAACGTGATGCATGCTGGACTTAAAATAAGGCATGCTGGTTCGAAATTGAGCCCTACTTTCGCCATCGCTGCAAAACGTGTCACATCACATTAAAAACTCACAGAAGCAAGGTTGCAGGCGCCGAGTCCAGCGGCTGCAGTTGCTTTTCTCCGGCTGCACAAAGTTGGAGCCACATTATTACCTGGTCTTGCAGTATTTTTATTTGCGAATGCCACGAGATCAGTCATTGATCTCAGCTCACAGCAAGCTGATGCAGGTAGAATGTGTCCGACATGACGCCGCTGTTTTTATACCCCGCCCCTTCAGTCTCCTGCAGCTCACGTTAGGCCATCAAGTCGGCGAAAGTTGGCCGCCATCATCTCTAACACACCTGTTATAAAGCATGTGTTCATTAGTGGCATCAACTGGTCAGTTATTAAGCATTTCACATTTTGATTAACAACTCAAGAACCATGAAGCTTAGAGAAACACTATTTTCATAGTGTTCCTTAGATGATGCAGTCAGCTGATATAGGGAATGCCTATTTGTGCATACAAAAGTCTTCCACCATTTCTATTAAATGGTAAATCCATTATTTGCTTTTTTTTTAAACCACATTTCGTCTTCACCAAACTTGGGACTTACCATATTTAGATGACCCCAAACAAAACTGTTGAAGGTGTGGCCTAATGCACTAAATTGGACTGCAGCCACAGTAGGGAATGTTGTACATACAGTTTTACCAACAGGGAGTTGTGGGTAACATTACACATTCTTTTTATTAAAATGAAACTTAACTGCACAAGTTCTCCATAAGCACACACACAAGATAAAGAAGCATGGCACCAACAGACTCACCATGCTGCCAGTTTTAAAATACTTGAACTACTCTTAACTGTGAGGCAGAGAGGACACATATTTGGGTGACGCCACCCCCTGGGAGTGTGTGCAATGTGTGTGAAATGGTGGTGTTAATAGCACCACCTTGTGGTTAGTAATGAAACGCTTTTGACCCTCAGCAGTAATATGACAAACACTCTTTGCTTTAAATACTACAATTAAAATACTTACATTTTCAGAAAATTGTACCTGTGTCTCTATATACAATATATGCTTTGACATATAAACAATTATTTTACAATAATGTCACTCACAACTGCTTGTAAAATGTATACAGGATTGACACTGTTGCATTAACACTATTAATGCATATATAAAAGTGTGTGTGTGTGTGTGTAGCTGCTGCCTTGCAGGAAGAGCATATCCACTGGGAGACATCCCTGAAGATCTTGTGGTTCAAGTCAAGAACCAGGTGTGTAAATACTGTGTTTTCTAGGATATTTCATCAGTGATTCCATTTTACTGGTTCTGTTTTTGCAGAGGATCATTATAGGGTTTGGATTTGTGGAAATGGTTGAAGCTACAAAATTCCATTGTATTACATAAGTAAGCTTGAAAGTGGGACAGGACTGATGCTTTCTATCAGTTCTTAACCCTAATGAATCATTCAAAATAGTGAAAACAATGGTGCTCTCCAGTAGCAGTAAACAGAAGCAGAACAACATATTTTTACACATTCTATGACAATATAATTAATTATCAAGCCTAAAAATGTCTCTGATTATGACTTATAAGTGTGTGTAGTTACAGCTTCATGTCGTCTTCAACCGATTTAACCTCCCCTAAATAGAAGAGCTGCTGCTGTGGGATTGATACTCAGTATCGTCTACTGATTGTTCTTTCATTGATTGGCTCAATTTGTGTGTGTGTGTGTGTGTGTGCGCATGTGCATGCGTGTGTGTTTGTGTCAGGTGTTTGAGTTCCTAATCCATCTCCACTCAGCCGACTCGTCAGAGGAGGAGGAGGTTTTCCCATATATTCGTACACTCCTCCACTTTGATACCCGGGAGTTCCTGAATGTCCTCGCCATGGTGAGATCATTTTAACTCTTATCATGCTGATAAATGGCTGCACCGTGAATATCTTACAGTAAGGCCACTAATCTGAATGATTCTGCATGAGGCCAAAGAAAACACCATGGCTGGCTGTCCTGCAGAAATGGTTGATCTGTGCAAAAACCTGGAAAGACTTAAAGGAACGGCACAGAAGAAGCTAAAGAGGATGAGCTTCCTGATTTATAAATATAGGTTAGAAAGATTTGTAGCAAGGAAGAATATAACAACAGCCTCACCCAAGTCCAGAAGGCAACAAGAAATCAGGCACCTAGTTAAGGAGAGACCAAACTTGAGGATGCAATGGAGGAAAGGTTCAGTAGAGGAGAGGGAACCCATCACATGCCACCCATTACTCAACCAGAACATCAGCGTGATGAGAAAGCTGTGAGGAAGCGCAAAGGTGATCACTTTGACAACAATGATCAAAAAGCTCTAAGACCAGATATTCAGTGTTCATGGACCAGCCACACTAACGGTGTCGAGAGATGCCAGTGAAGAGCTTAGGGTGGCCTTAAGGAATCAGACCAGAGGAAGCAGCAGATGGAAGACCCTCCTGCCAGGGAAGAGGAAACTGGTAAGTTCTGGACATAACCCTGACATTAATTCAGGACGCAGCAGCTCCCAGAGTTGGTGCAGGGTTTTCATGGTCATGTCAACCACCAAGCTGCTGAAAAGGATGGGAGTCCAAGGACAGGCCCACCAACAGGCTATCAAGTCACTGGCAGAGGCTGCCGAGCGAAGCAGCAGCTGGCTCTGGGCAGCATAATGACCATTAGTAAGCAGGAGGCGGAGGTGGGTGCACCTGGGATGCAAGGTGTCACCATTGAGCCCTGTGGAGGTGTCATGGGCCTGTCAACGAAACACCAAGGAAGGAGGGTGCACACCTGAGGACCCCAGAGAGGCATTTACCCTTTCCCACCAATAATTTGTGGCATCCAACCACAATTTTCATGTCTTTCTCCTGAAAAGTTGACGTCACTCAGTCCTGGTTGCATTATTAGTTAGTTGGTTTCAGCTGGCCTCTTTCACTTTCCATTTTCTAATAAGGAAGTCACCTTTTAAGCGATATATATATATACTTTCCTTTTTTTTCTTTCATTTACAAATATCTTATCTTATTCTAGACGTTTGAAGACTTTAAGAATGACAAGCAGGCCCTTGAGTACCAGCAGAGGATAGTGGACATCTTACTTCAGGTAAAATGACAAAGCCTTACCACGTGCGTTTGTATTTGTTTTACATTATTGTTGATAGTGAAGACATCTTGGAGCACAAAGTAGGACTCAGTTAGCTTGTCATTTTCCAAAACAGATGACGGAGTGATCTTGGAAAACCATTTCCAGCACAAACCTTCTCTTGGTTGTTGCTCTCGGTCACAAATCAGTCTAACTAGCACTAAATGCAAAACACAGGGATGTGTTATATAGCTGAAATATTCAAATCATTTTTTTGAAATGACACAGTATCCCTGCATTTTTTTAAACCCAACAATACACTAAGACCGCGTTAAGTTCATCTACATGGCTGCATGTTAAAACAGTAGCAGAGTCAGTTTGTCTGTGTTATCCTGGACAGATGGTCTCCTGAGCCCGAGCGCCCCCGGTACCGGGAGCAGCGAGTGCTTTTTGTTCCATACAAATCCAACATCTTTGTCACCTTGTTGTGGCCGACTCGTAGTATGCCATTATGCCATTTTTTTATTGCCATTCTGACTGAGACAACATTTCTGATATATTTTCTGTTTATCTGCCTGTATATCGTGGAGCTCTTTGACCATGTGAATCAATAGTCATTGTGTTTTAAGTTATTTGAAACATGGCTGCATGGAAATCCATAGTGTTTTAAAGTAAACCTCCAGTAAACAGTGCACATGTAAATAGTAAACGCGGCTGAAACATAGAGAGTATAACTGAAAGGTCCAGTTCCAGTTGTAGTCGAGGTGTAGAAGAAGACATTCAGTTTCATTATTATCTACAGGATTATTATGGGGATGTTGCTTTGAAATTTTTATTTTATACTAAGCGTGGATGACAAAGGTATCTTTTCCTTTATTTATCATTATTTACTCTGAAATGGTAACAGAAATAGATTTACTTCCAGTGGATTCATGCTCCTTGTTTCTTCACCAATCAAAGAGTTAGGAGGAGTTAGGTGCTAAGCAGGGGGTTAAACAGGGGGCGCAATTGATTTAATTAACTAATACTACAGTTTCTATTTTCTCTGTTGCTTTTTCTTTCCTTTGATTATGTGTTTTCATGTTACCTAGGTGATGGTGGAAAACCCGGACTTTACACCTTCCCAGGTGGGCGGGCTCTTCACCTTTTTGGCTCGGCAGTTGGCCAAGGCAGACAACACGCTTTTTGTGAACAGGAAGCTCTTTGACCAGGTAACTTATCAGGTCCCATAAAATACCAGGTTTTTCATTAAAAGTCTAATTATCCTGAGACACAGCTGGCTGCTGGTATAGCTAATACAGACGAAGCTTAATGCTCAGGATACTGAAATAAATGAACTAATACATGAAAATGTATTAAAAAAGAAAGCAGTGTGCTTATGGGGGCAAAGGACTCCCCGTTACTGTTCACATTAGTTTTCATCTGTCCATCTCTTGTGGCAAACAGAAGCAGAAAGAGCAGCTTCTGTGGCTTGTTGGTGGAGGCAAACAAACAAAAAAAAATGAGTTTCGAGTCTTTTTCATCTACGGCATGAACGCACATTAAAAAAAGGTTTTAATGCCTTTAATAGCTCTGAATGTGTCAAATTCCAGTTGCAGTACCTGTATGAGAGGAAGCCGAAGGACGCAGTCCTATACAGCGTACCACATCTTTACGCTCAAAAAGCAGTCTATCCCAGTGGGGATCTCAATATTTGCCATGTTTAGCCATGTGTTTGTCAGGTGTGAAAAGTATAGGAAACACAATGATTATTCCTAGAAAGCACAAAAAGAAAGTTGTGCCCCTTAGGCCACGCCATCCTGGCATGAGGAATGGGCGCCATGCTCTCAAAGATCTGGGTTCCATCACCGAACCCTTGTAGGTGACACAGATCTTGTCTCTGCACATCACTTGTCTGAAACTTGAGCTTTTGTGGCTGGTGTGGACACAAGTAGCCTTCCCTGCAACCTTACTGCGACAGCTTATATTCTCATACTTTGGCTGTTAACCACAGTTCATCCCTGAGTCAGAAACACGCTCTGTTAGGACCGAGGCCCTGTACACACCCTACTCTGAAAAGTCTAATTCTTTTTTATCAGTGGAGATACAAAATCTGTGTTGATCATGTTACATAAGTAAAAGACTGTTATCTTTAAATGGTGAACATCTGTTGTTATTACAATACACATTTGTATGTTACTATATATAGGCATACATATACCTATAACAACATAGTAAAATAAAACAAGTAGGTCTAACAGACAAACAAAGGAATTAACACAACTTCATCTGTGCTTTCAATTATATTCTGGATATATTTGGCTGCTGCATATTAATACGTGAATGGAGCTTAATCAAACTACCTACTAAATACATGTGGTATGATTGTATTCATCTCAGCATATAAAATAAATCAGATCATGGATGAGATTAAAAAGAAACAAAATTCACAGTTAAGACCAAAACTCAGAAGTGTGGGTGGAAATCTACTTAATAGTTACAGAAACATCTTGCTGTTCTGAGTTAATTCAACATTCTTTACCTTAAAATATCACAATTCAGATTTCCAGTTCTGGGCCTACTGCAGATACCTTTTAGATGCTAAAACTCAACCTTTGTGCATCATCACTGCTAAAAAGGAGCATCAACAGCTGTTGGATCATCTTTAATTCATACATATTTAAACCAGTGGTTTAAATATTTTCTATCTAACAATTCATTGTATTTGTACAATGTCTATTAAATCTTATATTGGGATACCTCAAACAATACTTATCACTAACTATGTTACTGGCTCAAGACTAATGGAACTCAGCAGCATTTAAACTTCCTGAAAACCGCATATGTGTGCTCTCATCCATTTGTATGAGAATAACCAACTTCCAGCACAATTCATCCACATCTTTGCTCTTAATGTCTTTCCAGGTTCTTGAGTTCCTGTGTTGTCCAGATGATGATTCCCGACACACTGAGAGGCAGCAGGTTGGTGATGTACCGGAACCATAGCAGGCTTTGTCTGTCTGACACTGTCTGTGACTTCTAGTATTCAGACCCCTTCACTTTTTGCACACTTTATTGTGTTTTAAATATAATTTTAAAAGGATAAAATTGCCATTTTTACTACACTTGTACTTGTGCGTGTACTGTATGTATATATGAATGTGTGTGTAAGGGTATATATACACATATGTATACGTGTCAGGTCACTGGTCTTTATTGTGATTGGTTTGTAGGTTCTGCTGGAGCTGCTGCAGGTCGGGGGTGTGGTCCAGTTTAATGAAGGAAGGCTGTTGGCTTTGGCAGAGAAGGCAAAGTTGTGAGTAGATGACCAAAGAATGGAAGCAAAGATTAAATAACTGTATTGATTTTTTTTTTATGTGTAACATTTTTTAAAATTTTGCTCACAGTCCCTAAATGGTGCTTCACAAAAGTTGTAACCCATCTACGCAGCCCCTCAGTGGCTTTAAGTGTAGACCTAGCTGCCACAAAAGCTTTTCCACAGCTACATTTTTTTATTTATTTTTTGTTATGTCCAATATTCACTATTTTGGTCTTCGCCAACTCCTGAGAACAACACCTCTTTAGCATCTACGTGTTCACTTTGTCTGTTTGGTGTTGCGCAGGTAGCGTTCAGCTTGAATTTGAACAATATGTTCTAAGAGGCTAAACTGCTCTGTAGTGACGAGTATTTCCCTGTGGGCTTCACATTACACATTTGATCCATAGTTAATAAAAAATAAAGATATAGTGCAGCTTTAACTTCACAATGCTGAGAAGTAGCTCAGGCTGCTTACCCACCGAGTCATTCACTGAGACAGTCTTATCTAAAGCATCCAGGTGCTCATTCTCACGCTGCTGGTTTCCATGGATTTCATATGTCATGCAGAACGTTTGAAACTTCTTCACTAGCTGTGGAAACACCAGGGGCAGCAATGATTATAGGTTATAATAGTAACTTTTATAAGTTATTTTAACTATTATTATTTCTAAATTTTGTGCCTTCCAGCTACCAAATCTGTGAATTTCTTTATGAGAAGAAAAATTTGTATGACAAGATAATTGACTGCTACCTGAGAGACCCCCTCAGAAAGGTAAGAGTTATCACACTATACACGTGTTGGGTTGACATGTGTTCAGATTGAATGTGTGCATTTGCATGCATGTTGATTTTATGTGGGGGTTTTGTTAGTGGGTTATGATTGACAGGCATACCAAAAAAAAAGCTACCACAGAATGCAGAAGATCGTAAATAATTGAGTCTTGTAGGCAATTGCAATTTAATTAGTGGATTTGAATAAATCAATTAAAATATGTGTGTTTGTTTGTGTTAGGGGGAGATCTTCAACTACATCCACAATCTACTGTCCATGCCCGGCTACAGCCCCGAGGAGAAACAAACAGTCAGGGACAAAGTTCTGCAACACATACAGGTCAGTACATACAGTACATACAGTACATACAGTATATATATATGGTAGCTGGCTAAGCAAGGTAGGAAGGAGGTCCTTCTCCCCAGCCATGTCCTTCAGCTCATCCCAAGGTACCCCAGGGCTAGATGGGATATATAGTCGAGCAGGTTCAGGATCCAAGAGGCGTCTGGATTAGATGTCTGAACCTAGATACTACTAGGGGTTTACATGACAGTATGGGTTTTTAAAAACATTTGTGTGAATCAACCCTTAAACATCAGCATCTTTTTAATGGGAACATCCAGCAGACATGATGGAGACATGAGTGTGGTCAGTCTGCATGGAGGGGACATCCAAAGCCCTGTTTTATTGATAGTAGTCATTAAGAGCCACTGCTTTGTTTAAAATCAGCCTTTGGTCTTTGTTTGCATTTCTGGAGTATTATGTAGTAGTACTGCAGTCACAGTCTGGAGCTGGCTGAAGGAGAAAGGGGCAGGGTATCATGTATCAGCCCTGGTTTGTTTAGAGAACTTATTTTTTTTCAGTGCAGTGATCTATTATTTTATATTTACATCAAAATATTCTGGAAGTGACTGTGTTTCACATATACACATATACAACTTTTTTTCACAGGAGCTAGTGACCCTTGACCCCAGCAAGTCAGCTGACTTAGTGGTGTTTCACTTTTCTGGGGAGGTGCAGCAAATCATCTCTGAGCTTCAGGTGAGATCAAAATAAATAATGATGTTATTATATATCTTCTTTATCTGGCAATATTACTGTAGCTCTGACAACTACATGTACTGCTATCAGCTACCAACTATAACATAAATACTTTTCAACAACTTTGTGCACTAAAAGCTGCTGAAGATCTTATTTACTTTCACTTCATGATCGTCTGAGTTCTTTAAACCATGGCGGGAAAGGAAATGATAATGATATACAATCTCTGCTTACTTCTAACTTTCTCTCTCTCTCTCTCTCTCTCTCTCTCTCTCTCTCTAGAATGACCAGCTACTATTCAAGTTCCTCAGCTGCCTCTTAGAGCCACGGTACGGTGTGCAGCCTGTTCTAATGATAATTCTGCTACCTCATTTCAACATTTCTTTAAATGCCTCACCTCTCATTTGCTCTATTATTCAGGGAAGGCCATCATTCAGGGACCAACCTGCTACTGGAACATGACCTCCACGAGCTTCTGCTGGACTTAATGAGCCGCTTTGCCCCCGAGCAGCTCCTCAGCTTCCTCCAGACCTCGCAGCACTACAGACTGGAGGAGGCCATACATGTACTTTCTACTATACTTTATTATTTATTTGTATGTGTATTGCATGTTTTTATGTACAAGAGCTAAATACCATCAGCTGTCCCCTGGACATAATTCCTACATACTGTTTAAATGAAAGTATTAGACACTATAGGTCTTACAATTTCCCTTATTTTTTGATAGCTGTCTTACAAACGGAACTGTCCTGTTTAAACATGCACGCGATAGTTCAGCCTCCTATAAATAAAAAAAAAGCCTAACCTTGATGAATCAAAACTAAACAATTCCATCCCATCTCCAAGCTTTCATTTCTGTCCAAAGTACTGGACAAAGACAATAACAACATCACAGAAAAAAACCTGGCTCGTCACAAACTCTCAGATGACCTGCTGTTGTCTTTAGAATGTGGGAAATGTACTATTTTAATTCTTTTAGCCCTGAGCGTGGCTTTTGATAAGGTTGATCGTTGTATTTTATTAAACCGTCTTCAGGTCCAGGTTGGCACTCCGGACACTGCCCTCAGGTGGTTTGTCTCCTACTTTACTGACAGAACTTGCTCTGTTAATAAGTGCGTTTGACTTCATGCTGCACTGCGCAGCGCTGACTTCATGTAATGAAGTCAGTCATCTCGAACTGCCCACTTGTGGAGTGCCTCAAGGTTCCACTTTAGGGCAAATTTTATTTGCTGTGTATATGCACCATTTGGGCAATGACACGCAAATATACCTTTCACTGAATCTGGGTAATTCCAACTCCCATCACATCCATGGTTAATTTCCTCCAGGAACGATAACAAGACAGAAATCATTTTTAACTATTCCACAATCGAGGCTTGTGGGTAAGGGGGATCGAGCCTTTGCTGTGGCAGCTCCAAAGTTTTGGAATAGCCTCCCTCTCTGTTGACGAGACAAATCTCAAGCAGTAGATAATTTCAGTGGCCTTCAGTTGCTCTTACTGGTTTTAGTATTCTATATTCCTCTACTTTTTATAAATCGTTCTTACCAGTTGTATTCTGTTTTACATTTGTGCACATATTTTGATACTACATTGTCTTCTATCACAGCCAGTTGTTTTTGTTCTACTTTTTTGCTCCTGATGTCATTTTACTCGCTATTGTTGTGCCGTTCACTTTAATTTGAACAGCACTTTGGGCAGCTCGGGTTGTTTTTAAACATGCTATATAAAAAATTTGACTTGATTAGACTAAGAAATTGGTGGACAAAAAGATTCTTCAGGCAGACTGAGGACAATAGACCTCATGGTCTTTGTCAGGGAAGATAATAAAACTGATTACACCTAGTGCTTTATAGGAAGTAAACATTCTTCAACAGACACAAAAAGCATTAAAATATTTATTACTGTAATGAAAATGTACCTATTTAAGGGACCTTATTATACTGTGTGATATAATGCATATTGGAAATATTTTATTATACTAAAATAAATTATATTCTACTGTAGTACTGCGTACCGCGGAGGTATGAGTCTGAAAGCATGTGCTTCTCTCTGTCTTTCTCTCTAGATAACAAAGAAGTACCACCACAATGAGGCCACAGCCTACCTGCTGGAGCAGAAGGGGGATTTTCAAGGCGCTTTTGCTGTCTTGTTAGAGGTAACTACAAAACATGCAGCTAATTAATGGTTCAGCATTTACCACAGCATAAGATGAATGTTACGGCTCTAAAGTGGTAGTGACTGACACATCTGTCATGTGTCCACACATCGGTGGTCATACGGGTGTCATGTTCAATCACTGCTGTCTAAGTATAAAGTAATATAAAACAAATTTGTTTTTATACTCTCTCTCTGAAGACATTGAAGGACAAACTGAGTGTCCTCACTGCTGAGAGTGACGGAGGAGCTGAAAAAGAAAACAGAGGAGGAAATGAAGAGGAGGGAGGCAGTGAATCAACCCTGACAAGAGTAAAGGATTCACTGGATGACATAATTGTCTTGTGTCATCGTAGCTCTCAGAACCTCAACCAGCAACAAAGAGAGGTAGGTGTGTGTGTGTGTGTGTGTGTGTGTGTGTTGCATTAAAAGAAATGAATGTCTGCTCATTCATTGCTTCATTTCTCACAGGTTCTATGGTTTCCACTTCTGGAGACAATGATGGCTTCACAAAAACTAGTGAAGGGACGCAATTCCAAACACACCTTTGAAGGTTAGCACACTCACACACACACACACACACACACACACACACACACACACACACACACACACACGCACGCACACAACTGTTTATATGTTTATATTACTACACATGTGAGCAAGTTTTTTGGCTCTGCTCTTGGTTTACATTCAGGCATGTTAAATCTCCCATATTGAATTGACAGTTGAAGAGTTGGAGCTTAAAGCTAGAACTGTAAAGTAAGAAATGAAAGCAGCTATGGGGACAGTGACTTGTCTGCCCCTATTAACTATATTTGTGTATATTTCAGTGCTGAAGGAGCTGACGATGAAGGTTCTCAACTGTATGAGTAGCTTTATTTCTCTGCCTGCTATCATCCAACGAATACTTCAGGTGTGTATTTGTGTTTTTGTGCAGCCTTTCTAAATCTTTCCTAGTGTTTGTTCCCAGTATCAAACAGTACCTCTCTTTGGACCTGCTTCACAAAGAACTGCAGGCTTGCGGTTACCTTCTCGGTTGCAGTGGTTTCCAGTAGTTTAAAAAGTCTAGAAACATCTATAAGAACACCTCCTGCAGTGTGATACACTGTTTGGTTGCCCATCCACATGCTTTGTGTGTTCCAAACTGTCACTGTTTTATGAAAACACTGCTAAATAGCTGTCTGTGCTGTGGTCCCTCCTTCAAGCACTGGAGTTTATGTGTTATGCAGAAAGATTTGAAACTTACAAAACAAATAAAAATATTGGAATTATACATCTGGAGTGGTTTGACATGAACCACAATGAAATCCCCAAAATAAAGGACTGCAAGGAAGCAAAGAACGCACTTCTTCTGCCAAATCCATTATTTTACACAGTATTTCAGGACACCTTTAATCCTTAGCCGCACGACACAGGGGAAGATGCTTGTTATCCTCAAACAAGTTTGTAGTAGCCATTTAATCCAGAGTTAGGGTTGCATTTCTGGTAAAGTATCATGTCTCCATTTATACTGTATGTTGTGTACTAATGACATGTGATTTGTCTGCATGCTTGTGATTGTCAGGACCCAGTCTATGGGAAAGGAAAGCTGGCAGAGATCCAAGGCCTCATTCTGGGCATGCTGGACACTTTTAACTATGAACAGGTACAGCACTGTGCGGCTGTGTGTGCTGTAGATTTTCAGGTGCTTTCAGCCACATCTTGTGAACTTCACCAGCAGATGTGGTTTGCTGTCAGACTATTCCATAGACGAATGTATTTGTAATTAGCTTTGTAAAAAAAAACACAGATTGGCCTTTAATGCTGCTGTCTTTTCTGTTGTAGACTTTACTTGAAACAACCACCAGTCTGTTGAACCATGACCTCCACTGGTCCCTGGCCCACCTGCGCGCTGCTGTCACAAGGGGACTCCACCCACGGCAGGACCACTGTAACATCTGCCTCCAGCAGTACAAGAGGAGGCATGACTCAGCTGAGGAGATCATTGTGTTCAGGTAACATCTTGTTTGTGATGGCTCTGGCTCTCTGTTCATATCCTGATGTCTTGTTTAATTTGAAAAATTTTAATTGACAAAATAATTTTATTGACATGCTCACTCATTGGCCACTGGCGCCCGTACACTAGTGCAATCCAATACAGCCACCAGCAATGAATGACCCTCCGTTTGTGAACACAAAGCTCCACATGGAGCTTCGGGTTCATTATGTTCGGTGTCATGGTGCTCGTGTGGATGAGTGGCCAAGAGACATGATGAGAAACATTTGGGAATAACTTTCGAGGGGGAAAGTGGCGTACTAGCCTCTCATTGTGCTGTTGTCACCGCCGCGAAACGACGAGTCGCGGCCAGAGGGACAGAGGTCTTTCCGAGCATCTAGGTGTGAAAACGCTAGAATGTGAAAAGTAATTTGTGACTGGCCAGCAGGTTTTTCATCCTGAAAGTATTTTAGAAGTTGTGTATTTTGAATGCAATGAAACTAGCGTGAAAACCCGAGTTATAGTTGACTCACAAGTGCTCCAAATGTAAATGTCATCACCGAGGCAGCTACAATGTGCATGAATGTCACTATCCTCCTTCATATTACTCTTTGACTTTTCTCAGTTCTGTATAAACAAAGATCCAGAATGTGAACCCAAAATCTTAAATACTGTAAATTTGTGTTGATTGTTGAAGTTACAAAAATGTCATTCATGTTGCTGCTTCACTGCTGGTCTTCATCACAGCACTATATATATAGGAAGAGCCCCTTTAGTCTTTCAGTCTGGTTTTGCTGGTCAAGTGTCTCGTGTGGAGATGCTACAGATGAAAGCAATAATGTCTGCGCATGGTCTCCAAACTTTATTTCATTCACTAGTCTTTCACAAGTCTAGACCATTAATACCACAGTCATATCCTGTACATTAATGAAATGAAACTAAAGTTATTGTAAATCTTTATAGAATAAATAAATAAAGCTGTAAAAGAGAGCATGGTGGGACTGAAGCATTATGAAGTGTGTAGTGCAACATCTAGCCTATCTTAAGTATGTTCACCTTATAGGCAGCTAAAAATGACTATTTGTTTGGTTTTGCTTGCAGCTAAACATGCAGGCTACACACCAAAAGAAAGAGAGAAAGAGCACCTTTCCTTATGTGCCTGCACCATAGACTTTATAAAAAAGCTGTGCACACTGTTGCGACTTTATCACCACAAGCTTGGCTTTCCTTTGGTTTCACCTTCTGGTAACATTTAACTCTTGTCTGTACATTTTTATTTGCTGTTCACACCACTTGTTCCTGATCGATCGCTGCGTTCTATCACATCAATTAAAGGCTTTTGTGGCGCAGCAGTGATCAGCTGATTTTACTCACAGAGCCCCCGGCTGCAGCTCCTGCTGCTTCAGGTTTAATAGGTTTGATCGGCTGGACGTGCCGCCTCTCTTTTCCTCTGTTTGTGAGTCTTTAGTGCTGTTTAGTGACTTGTTTAAACAGTCGTTTTATACTTGTGACTGTCGTTGATGGAGGTTTTGCGACTCACCACTAAAGGAAGAAGCACTGGCGGAGATCTTTCAATTCAGTTTATTGATCGAAAGTTAAAATTATTTTCCATTGTTTACTTTCAACAACTTATTTGGTCACTAAAATATTTCACTCCTCCTCTCAATTAAATATAAAAAATCAATTTTATACGGAAAGAAAAGTAGTAGTATGGGTATCAGTATCACTTTAATTGTAGTGGTTCTGGTACTGGTAGGGTAAAATTTTAAACGATACCCAACCCTAGTGTCCATCTGTGATGAATGTTTAAGCACCTAGCATCACTGATGTAAACGCAAAGTCCACCTTCTCTCATTGCCAAGCATTACCCTCTGTGCCCACTGACTGCTCTGGGATATTCATTGGTCACGTCTGTGTAAAAATGTGTACATAACAGTCTTTGATTTCTCGTAACTTCCTGGGGATTTGATCGGTGTCACTGTTTCTGCAATGTTGCTATTTCTTGAAATAGTTTAGAACAATTTTATGTCTTTTCTGTAATCACCTGTCTGGGAACAGCACTTAAAACATGTGCCTCAGGGAGACTCGGGACCAATTTCTTCCTGCCACGTACATGTTATAAAAAAAACAATGCCATGTGTTTGTCTTGTCAGCTGTGGCCACCTGTACCACTTCCAGTGCCTGCAGCAGAAGGACTGTGGGCGGGGCTTTACGTCAGAGCTGCAGCAGCGGTGGAGCTGCTACAAGTGTTCCTCCTCCAGCCAAAGAGGACGGTGCGGGCCTTCCACCGAAACAAAAAGAGGCCGCAGCACGTCCCTGGCACAGGTGTGTGTGTGTGTGTGTGTGTGCGTGCGTGCGTGCGTAAAAAAAAAAAAAGATCCAGAGAGACATGAGGGAATTAATATACCATCAGGAAAAGACTGTTCACTCTGGTATTACAATAATCAGTCTGAGTAAGTCTGGTGTAATTGTATACCTGCTTTCACTAAATCAAATGCAAAGATCCAAAGCATCAATACTTTCCTCTGTCCCTACCCTGTCTGTGGTCCCGAGTCCATTGGCTCCTACTGCAGACAGCTCACATTTAGCTTGCAGGCACAAAGCCAGCATGAGCGCAAATACAGTTTTAACAGCTTCATTAATTATTTAAATGTCCTGTCAAGGTCACAAGATCAGTGGGGATTTAACAGTAAAGCAGATGATTGTGCTCATGTGCTTTGGAGATAACATGGATGCTATTATGAAGATTTGTTGGATTAGCATTATCGTTGTCATCCAACTATGCTGAAACTTTCTATTACAAAGTTATTTTTTGTCCCAGAGTTGTAACTGCACCAGTACATGAACCCACTAAAATATTGCTTGTACTGCAAATACTGCTAATAAATAACTTTCCTTATTAATCTACCTCCCTCTGCATGGACAGCAAACTAACCGTTATGACCTACCAAACACAAATTTAATCCTTGCAACGCAACAGCTGTGTGAACCCAAAGTAAACATTTTGCTGTCAAAATAAACGGATCAAACTGATGCCGAAATGAATTCATGCGTTGTCTGCTCTGTCAGCAAGACAGCAGAACAGCAACTTTTAAAGTTTTGTTCGTTTTCTGAACGGTTCAGAATGACCAGGGCTTCGTTAACTTGTTCACAGTAAAGTAAACGATAGCTAGAATCAAGTAACAGACACTAATTTACTGAGCTCATCAGGTAGTTCAACTTCCTGTCAATTTTGTTCAGTTTTCTATATACATATGAAGTAGTAGTATCACAGAGCTCTGGATGCACGGACAGCAATAACAACAACATCAACAGTGAAAGCAGTGGAGATGGGGATCGTTAATTTTACTGATATCCTTATTGAGACTGCTTAATGATCCGATTCTTTATCGATACCACTATCGATACTTTACTGTTATTTGGTGAAGGTTATTTGGTAAGACCAAACCCAAAGGGCATCAGGTAGGCCTGCATGTTGTGAGGAAAATATTCCATGTGTCCACATTGAGGCGACATATTAGTTGCATAATTAAACGTGTGCATATTAACTTCCTGGTTGTCCATCCATCCATCGTCAACCGCTTATCCTGCGTACAGGTTCGTGGGGGCGAAAGGCGGGGTACACCCTGGACAGGTCGCCAGTCCATCTCAGGGCCACACATAGACCACAAGAGACACCAATTAACCTAGCCTGCATGTCTATGGATGGTGGGAGGAAGCCGGAGCACCCGTAGAAATCTCACGGGGACACGGGGAGAACATGCAAACTCCACACAGAAAGGCCGGGGCAACCGGGGTTTGAACACACGACCTTCTTGCTGTGAGGCGACAGTGCTAACCACTGCACCACCGTGCCGCCCAACTTCCTGGTTGTTTCTTAATTAATTATAGGATTAGACAGCAAAAGTCACTATAAATAAACTCAATATCTGACATCACAATAGTGAGTGACGTATGGAAAGAATAAAAACAGACATCAGTCTGCATCAGTCCTTCCTCCTCCTCCTCCTCCTCTCTGCTGTTATTCACTGCCTGCAGGTAACGTTACCAGGTAGAAGGAGGAGCGGCTGGTTTGTCTCAGCCAGCAGCTGAGTTTTTAAGACTACAGACCAGTCTGTGCTCCAGACAGACAGCTTCCTATTTAGCTTTTTTACATTTGGCTAACTGCCAAGCTAACGTTAGCTGTGCATGTTTAAAACATACAGGATGAGAGACTGAGCAATTTAAGTGAACCCTTTCTACATACACACAGGTGTACTGTTTAAGTATTGTCTTTTTACTCGCAAAGGTTTTACTGCCGTCGCTACAGTAACAAGCCTAGCTGTCGGCAGCTCGAGTAGTTTGGAGCTAACATAACTTGACTGTTTCCCCCACGACGGAGCGAACTCTCCCTCTGCTGCCGCTGTATGGGTGTGTATGTAGGAGCCGACAGAGAGCAGCAGGCTGCAGCCTGATGATAAACAGGCCACAGCAGCTGTAAAGGGCCTGGATTGTGTTGCTACCAGTGTTACAATACTACTTTTAATTAAAGCCCAGAGAATGTCTTTCAGTAGTGAACAACCCTGACACAGCCGTCTCCTGCTCTCTCTGTCTCAGACTCGTGTTACATCAGTGCATCATGATGCAGGAGCAGAGGCTAACGGGAAGAAGGTAAGGTTTAATCGGATCCCAGAAAGGATATTTACATCTACATATTACACCACAGTCGAGACAGCTGGTGATTATTATGCTGACATATGCCAGATTTCCGCTCTGTAAAGGATAATTCCAGTTTATTACAACCTGGAAGTAATCATTTTGAAATACTAAAAACAGTACATCATTTGTACCAATGTCATATTAAAATAGGACCCGAGTTGTAATCTTTAAAGATTAATAATTTGACTCATTTACAAAGATGAAACATGTACGTTTGACTGCAACATTCTTGTGTGGTAAACTGTGGGCCCAACATAGATCTTACCAAATCCAAGCTTAATCAAACTAATCTCTAAAGCGCTGCTGCACGGTATCTCAGATTGAGCTCTCCACCAAGCATGAGGCGTTAAAGAGCTGGGCAGTGGTGTCTCTTCTTCTTTGATCAGCCATTAATAACTTTAAATAACCACTGCTAGGCTTGCAGGAACAAAGCACTGAGATACAAAAGAACAAAAGTACTTGGATTGCAGAGAAGTATTTACAAATCTAAAATATGAAGGGTGTGATCTCATTAATACAGACAACAACATTTCTCCTGGCATCAACATTTTAATCTCACAGCATGCTCCTCCTAAGGAGAAAGGGTATTCCTGATTGGATATGAACTAGTCACCTGATCGTACGCTGCTAGACGTCGTCACACATCCCATGTCCATCTGTAAATTCCTTTCTGCTGCTTGTATTACAGCTGCTCTCAAACTGCATTAATTTGCATGAAACAAATCACAGCTCATATTTATGTTTTGACTTACTTCTGGTTCTTTGCTGTGGCCTAGCTGTTTGTTGAGGCAACGTTGGACCTTCAGCAAGAACAGTCCTGGGATCAGCTACGCTGTTTATACCGAGGACCATCCAGGGTATGGATGCGGCAGAACCATTTTAGCATTACTTGACAACACACAAACAGCCAAACTTTTATTTTTCACCACACATACAGTATAAATACATTTACACTGTGTTTGTGTTTTTCTCTCTCTTCTAGTTGTCCATCCTGTCAGAGCTCTCCCACGGCCATAGTAATGAGAAGACGGGGCTTCTAATGTCAGCCCAACCAGGAACAGAGAATTTCCAACTTAAACTCTCTCCTCCACCTCTGTTGGAAGAGTAGCACCATGACTGGTTGAGGACAGAGTCTGACGGGTTAAAGACAGGACATTTTGTTTTCTTGTGATTTCCTGCTTTCCCCAAACCACCATCCATCAGTTTGGATTGTAGTTTTCGTCTGTTTATTTGTTGTGAGACATCTGATGTACAGCTTCTTTTAAAACAGTTTAATATCGATAAGCTTGAGTCACTTTGGTAATTCTACTCAGTAACTTTAATGTCATTTGTCGTTTATGTACCACAGCTGGCTGAACCATCTTGCTGTGGTTTGCATGTTGGCGCTGTGGTGGATCCTAACATAACTGCAGACACAGTTGAAACACTGAATGTTTTTTGTTTTTTTTTACAAACAGTAAAAGGACGTAAGATACTTTCTTAGTTCAGCACATTAATATCAAAACACTGATCATTACTTTAATGTAAAAAGTTATAAGTCACAATGGGTTTGCCAGCTTCAAATTGAAAGTAATAAATGTCCTTTGTTGACTGAGTTGAACATCTCAAGTTGTCTATCGTGTGAAAAATGTTACAGCCGCTTCAGAGGGAAACATCCTGGAGCAGTGAGAAAGAAGGTCACGCACAGCTCTGCGGCTGCTCCGCCTCTCTTCCTCCTACCACACTCACGCGCACTGACTTTACACGTTTGGATTTATTCACGCACTTTAATAAAAAATAAATAAACCCAACAACCCATCAAATCAAATGATGGCTTATGTGTTTTAGCAAGTTGCAGCCTTTATACAGTCTATGTTTGCAGCCAGAGACTCAGACGGGAACTTTGAAAAGTGTTTATTTGCGCACTTCACAGAACAAACAGAAATACAACATAGAGACTTGCAGGCAGATTCTCTGCTGCCTAAAACATCTTGACCATGAAAGGAATAGTTTTTCACTCACAGGCGCTTCCTGGTGTTGAAATCTGATGCATAAAATAAGAGCACACATTAACAACATATTCAGGAAAACAACTCATATTGCATATTCAGAAATGAAATATTACAATTTAAACTGGAAAGAATTGTTGGGTCCCTTATACCCTAAAATAAACATGTAATAATAAACAGTATTCTGAAACATGAAATATCTCCTGACTAGCAGTTTGCCTCTCACACATTCACTTTTATTATATTTAGGTGGAGGCAGAAATCTCAAATCACAGTTTAGTAAAACCAAAATATTTAAATTATAATAATCTGCATGACTAGATACAGCTGAATGAGAATCTTTGGATATTATTATATTATCTGTCGTTTGGAATTTAGGTCTTTACAGTGTTTGCCTGTCCCCCTACTAAGTGTTCTTCCTGCTTTCCAGGTCTCCACCTTTCCTTCATTACGTTTCTGAAACAGAAAATTTAATTTATGTAACAAATCCTCTGTTCATTTGTCAAGCATCACTCATCATTTGTGAAACGTGCCTGGACACTGCTGTCAGTCCCTGAGGGCCTGGCGTGTTGTTTTGATTTCAATTAGAGGATGTACTAATTTATGGTGGAATTTTTTTTGCTTATGTTAAAGGAAACACAAAATTCAAGTAGCTCGTTACATCAAAATATATAAAATATAACAGTATAAGTGCAGCTTTCAGGCTTTCTGTGTCGCTTTCAGATCTGTTTCTCCTGTAGATCATCTTTTCTCAAGTAATATCATCCCTGCTGAGGCAACACAAATGTAGGCATGACTTTCCTCATCTTTTGTGATGTTCAAAGGGAAAGTACAGAAAACTTGGCCAAAAAGAAACTGTGTCAAGAAGTTATTGATTGGTGCTTACACATTTTTGGGTCATTTTATAATCAGTAGTTGTTTTTTTTTGGCTTATATTTTGGGCAATGCGCATTTGTTTCTTCTATGTTTTCATTGCATTGCATGAATTCTGAATGTGCTAACAGACATTTCTAAAGGCATTTTCATTTGTTTTTTTAACTGCAAGCTACATTTCATAGCATGTTTTAACAAATTATGCTTTAAAAAAGTGGTGTCCCCAGTGTAAATCAAACCTGGGACAAAACTGCAATGTCAATGAACAGAAGACACATCCAAAGATAAATCAAATCAATGTTTGGTGTAACAGCATAAACTCTTTTAGGTACACATGCACAAAGTCAGGGATTTTGTCGGCATATCGTGTATGATTGAACAATTATACCGGTGCTAATGATCACCAATTCAATATGTAGGTCAAAACACAATCATTACCGGAAACAGAAACAGCTGTGTAGGAGGAATACAAAGGCGAGGAACAGCCAAGCTCAGCTAACAAGGTGAGGCTGCTGAAGACAGTTTACTGTCAAAAGTCTCGTTTGCACAGTACAGTGCTGGGTGGTATATTAGTATAATGAGGTGCACTGTTTAATTTAAAAAGAGATATAAAATTAGGCCATACTGTGTATACCTATACAGTTGATGTTGTTGAATTGTTATTTTACGTCTTACCAGCGTTTGCTCCTCTAGCTCACAAACTGTCTACAACATGGAAGGAGCCACCGTGCTGAAGACCTGGCTTGTAAAAAGAAACACGGTTCAATCCGTACTCTTTACTTCACCAGGTCCCCCAGGTATATTAACGAACACCCAGGTGTATTTGGCGACACATTGTAGCGTTTTCATTATGTCAGTAATGCGAGTCAGTGACACTTAAATAAGGTGGAGACTGAAGTATATTTAAAATGGTGAAATAAGAAACAAGCTACTACAAATATATACAAAGAGGAACAGGAGGAGCACTACCAGAGCCCTACAAAGTGACCTTCAGCGGGCTACTGCTGTGCATGTTTCAGACCAGACCAACTGTCAGAAACAGACTTCATGAGGGTGACAAAAGGGCCCGACATCCTCTAGTGGGATCTGTGCTCACAGCCCAGCACCGTGCAGCTTGATTACAATTCGCCAGAGAACACCAGAATTGGCAGGTCAGCCATTGGCGCCCCTTTCTCTTTACAGGTGAGAGTATGATCACACTGAGCACATGTGAGAGATCTGACAGAGTCTGGAGACGCCATGGTGAACGTTATGCTGCTTGCAGCAACATCCAGCACGACCGGTTTGGTGGTGGGTTACTGAGACCTCCATGTACACGCTAACAGTACCCTGACTGATATTAGGTTCCGGGATGATATAATCAGATTTATTGTCAGAACTTATGCTTTGGTAGTGGGCCCTGGGTTCCTTCTGGAGCGGGACAACGACCAGCCTCGTGGCAAAAAATGACGAAGGCGCATTGATGCATGTATTTGATGATCCCCCAAAACACCATCCGCCGTCGGGATTGCATACAGGCACGTGGGGGCCAAACACACTACTGAGTGACATTATGAGCAGTGATGAAAGTCATGCATCCGTCGTCAACCGCTTCTCCTTGCGTACAGGGTCACAGAGCTGACATCGGGCGAAAGGCGGGGTACAACCTGGACAGGTTGCCAGTCCATCTCAGGGATTTTAATTCTTTACTTTGATTTTCAGCGTGATTTTGAATCCAGCCCCCGTTGTTACGTCATTTTGTTCCCATAATGTAAAGTAAAGATCTGAACTTTGAACCAATTAGTTCATCGAGATCTGATGCGTTCAGGATATGCTGGATGACGATCACTTTACTAAAACCATGCTGTATGATGTCTGTGCAATTTAGTCCTAAAATTCAAAAAATACTTCTGACAGCTGGACCTGCTGCTAGTTTCTTAATTGTATTCTATATGTGCTTTGTACTGTAGACCAAGCATCTCTGTCATGATCCATTCCGCGCACACACAACTACAACACTCATTTATGGTGTACAGTGAGACTTCACAGCTTCAGTACACATGCACACAAACACACATGGGTACACATCCAGACTCTGTGGCTCACCTGAGCAGCTGCCACCACCGACGCTTAAAATGAGTCCACCAGGGACACAGACACTCATGCAAACTCTCCTTATTAGCTGTTCCAGATTGGCCATCCTGAGGCCCAGATGCCTGTGACCTCCCCGTGCCCCCTAAACGCAGAGTTATTGTGATTAAAGCATGATTGGCAGAGCTGGTTATTAATTCTAATCTTGGGCACATATGCGGGGTGGTGGGCAGAGGGCAGGCAGTAGTGTGTGCCAGGCGGACACCAGGCGGAGGCTAATTCACTTTGACATGCTATCAGAGCACAGTCACACACACACACACACACACACACACACACTACACATTCCCCTGACACCGTCGGCTACACACTTTTCCTCTAATGCACAGGAGAGAAGGTTATCCTTTAACAAGACACACTCCCAGATTTCACAGCAAAAAAAAGGCATTTCCTGAAAACCATTAAAGGCGCTCTGTACCTTCAAGTACATCATTTGAAAGCAGAAGCAGCGTGTGTTTAGAAAATCATTTCCATCTCAAGACTCATAAAAAAGGTCTTACAGTTACCACTTAGAGGTAGAAACTCAAGTGATGTTTTTTTTTTTAAATATATATTTTCTTCCTTCAAGGTTAAAGCCTTGACGCAAATGATGTCTCATCTGTCTTTAATAAGGGGCTGGCAGTTTATTCCAGAGGCATTTTTCTTATGTTTGTGGAAGTTCTCCTTACATCCAGACAGCAATCAATAAATCAAATGTTCAGATTCCAGCATCTGTGGCTGTCGGTGGACTGTAATAAGCATCATTTCATTAAGTCCAAATGAAGGCCTACCTGCCTGCCCACTCTGACTGTGCGCTCACTGCGCATGAACATGGATTGGCGTTGGAGGGGGTGGGGTTTTTTCGGTTTGATATTTTAAAAATCATGCTGTCTCTTGTTAGTTCTCCAACCTTGCCTACCCCAGCTCTCTTATTTGTCATTTCCTCGCTCAAAACGGAAGGATCCTGTGCCTCTGAGCAGGACTCAGTATACATTGCTGTATCCTGTATACACGTTCTCATCTCAGGGCATCAAACAGGCCTACCTACGCTTTGAGAAAGCCTGACAAAGTGTCGGTAGCCTATTTGAAACCCTGGGATGAGAACAGGCTCAATATAAATACAGAATGCAGGTTGTTCTTCATGTGCAGGTGTCTGTTAAACAGCTACAGACAGAAAACATGCTGCTCAGTGATATCTGTGAACCTTAATTAGCATCAGCACAGTGCACGTGTGTGCAGATACAAACTCCAAGCCGTCAGTCAGCTTTGGATCTGCAAAGCCGACTGACAGATGGATAAGCTGACAGCTATGTTCAGCTGATCCAGATGTGATCAGCTGCCGCCGTCATCAGAAACAGACGTCGCTTCATGTGACGCTTTGGAGGAAGGGCCGTCTCATTTCTGTAGAATCATATTTCCTCACATGGAAAGGAAGCAAGTGAGGGAAACGTGGGGAACGTCCTCAGAGTCTTTTTTCGCAGTGGTTAACACTGTCATCTTACAGCAAGAAGGTCGCGTGTTCAAACCCCGGTTGCTCCGGCCTTTCTGTATGGAGTTTGCATGTTCTCCCCGTGTCCGCATGGGTTCTCTCCGGATGCTCAGGCTAGGTTAATTGGTGTCTCCGAAATTGTCCTTAGGTGTGAGTGGTTGTTTGTCTATGTGTGGCCCTGCGATGGACTGGCGACCTGTCGCCTTTAACCCGATGTAAGCTGGGATTGGCTCGAGCCCCCCCTCCGCGCCCTTGTACGCAGGATAAGCTGTTGACGATGGATGGATGGATGGATGGATGGATGGATGAGGAGTCTTTTCCGGCATTCTAAATGAGGTGACAGCTTAATAGATCAAATGTCCTTTTTAAAGTCAGCATGTGAGCAGGCATGCAGTGGCATGTAATCTCAGCACACTGTTAGTTTGAAGGAAAGCAGGAGGTACTCCTCTTTCTCCTGCAGAGGGCATTGAAATAACATGCATGTGAACTCATACTTTACTTGGAGAGGGCACTGCACCACATGCATGGTGTGATTTAAGGGAGGCTCATAGAAAGCCAGCATTCACTTTATCAGCACATGGACCACATTTCTAAATACATTCCTGTCAGCCTGTGTAGACTAGACACACACACCCCCTGCTGGGGTTGTGTAAGCAGGGTAACCAGTGATACAAGCGGTTGGACCCAGATGCAGATTGCAGTTGGTGCAGTTCAATGACTTATTAAGGTTGAAAATGCTTCCATGATGGTGAGGCAGGCAGAGGTCAAAACCAGGGAAGGCAGTCCAAACAGGTAAACAAATCCTACAGGGAGCAGGCAAAAAATGAAAAATAAAAACAGGCAAGTATCAGGAAACCAAAGCAACAGTCCAAAAATGTGTGCTGTTGTGAGGGATTCTATTCAATTGAATAATTTTGAGACAGGAGAAGTCATTATAAGTTCCATTTTCAGTTGAATTTGGGGAAACCACTTCAAGCATTCATTGTGTCGAGCTATTCCAGTTGCTTTTATTTAATTTGTTCATTGCAAACAGTTGAGCGTCCGTAACATTTGACAACAAACAAAGATGCAAAAGCAAGTAAGTGTGCCTTTAAGTTTAGATGATTTTTACTACACTTAATTTGTGTTTGGATAGGTCATTAGCTCACTGTATAAAGTTTGGCAAACTCAAAGCATGATTTGGCAATGAGCAAAAAAAAAAAAACTAATTTAGATGAACTAAGCATTTTTCTAAAGATCCTGCAAAGTGCCATTTCACCTGTACAGTAACATAGCAGCAAGATAAAGGATTTGTTGGTTATGAATATATTTTGGTTATAATCAATACCCTGTATTGTAGTATGATGGCTGGTAATAAGGGTTTGAGGACGGAGGTGAGAGCACATTCTCCCACCATCTGCACGTCAATGTTTGATGGCAGCAGCACAGGCCTGTGTGACAGCAGCGCTTCTCTGCATTATTAAAGCAACACACACACATTCACACTGAAAACATATTGAATTTCAACATCATTTATGGAAAGTGTTCCAGTGATGATTCCCACAGGCTTGAACTAGAAACATAAACATAAACATTATTTTTTATTCTTAACATTCCTTGCTATCATCCTTTGCTGCCCTTTCGCCTTCACACTTTCATTTTCTCCTTTTCTTCTTCTCTTCCTCTCTCCGTCCTTCCCTTTCTCCTCTCTTTCTTTCGTTTCCTCTGCTCCCCACAGTTTTCCCTCCTCTTCTTCCTTTTCCTCACTCCTCCTACCCGCCCGTTCCGCCCTTTAATTCTTTGTCTTTGCGAAAATAAACTCCTCTTCTCCCCCTCATCCTCTGGTTCCTCCACTCGTCATCAGCACATCTGGAGGTGTCATTTGAAACATCCATTCCTTCAGGACACACATAAACACACACTTACTATAATGTTATTTTTATGCGAATTCAACATGGCCATGGATGGGGGAGGACAGAAAAGACAGAGGGAAAAAAAACTCAAAGCCAAGGGGACACACAATGCCCAAGGACCAGAGAGCAATCTTTCATTTATTCAATTATCTAACGAGGCGAGGGAGCCAGACACCAACGGAGGATTGATGGTGGGGAAAAACTTCCCTCAGCAGGCGGCGCTTACTCAGGACTTTTACTCCTGTCTCTCTTGGCTTCTCTCTGTCTCCCTCTTTATTCAGGAAGAAAGTTCACCAGGGGAAAGAAAGAGAACTGGAGGGAGGTGGCCTTGAGGGTGACCTTGAGCAGCTGTTTACTGTCTTGCAGGGAGGTTTTGTGTCTTGCCCCTGGGCTTCTGCTTGTGCCTTTACATCCTGGAGAGTGTCTTAGTGTAACTGGGTCCCCGGGCCAGTCCATCAAGAATGCATTTAGGAACGGTTTCTTCTGTTTGGTTTGGATTAATAGTGCTTATCTTTATTTTACATCATACACTACACTTTTATGCATTTAGTTATGTTGTTTTTTTGTGTTTCTGAGAAATTGATTGATGATTGTTGGTTCTTCCCAGCAGAACCGTGTGCTTTCGTCTTAATGTCATGGCTTACGAACTGGCTCATGACAATAGAACAAATAAGGACAGTAGCATGTTATCATAGTGATCATTTCATTCGGTATATTTATTTATTCACATAATGTTATCACTTATCATTAATGGTCTGATTGTCTGCTCGGCTTGTTCCCCCATATGTCTGTGTGTGTTGGTGGTTGGTGTGGCCATGGCAATTCCTTCTACAATCATTCTTCTTGTGGACTTCTGATGGCACACCTGCCACCCATCCACTCATTCTTCGCCAGAACGCTGTCTCAACTACAGTAATAGTTTCACATCTCCAGCCCTCTTAGACGCAATATTTTAAAAATCAGTATCCTATTCTTTTTTCTGCCTGGACTCTCCTCGTGCCCGAGGATCACTGCTCTCCTGCTGTCTCTCAGCCAGCATTGCTCACATCCACGGGGGCGAGGATCCAGCCACGCTTCGCCACTCTCCACATTTTTGATTCGTGATATTGGGCTAAATAAATAAAAGTGACTTGACTAAGGTCAGAAAGTGTCAGTATGTCAAGTCACAATTCATAATTCATATAATATAGTATATATAGTATACTAGTATATACGATATAGTATATCCTAGTCTTTATATTATCTACAATATAGTCCTCTAATCAGTTATTCAGGTACTACTTACAAACGATTCATTAATTATCAGGTCGTTCCTGATTTATTCTTCACTGGGTCTTTGGGAACTTCTCACAGTTTTTGTACCATATTGTTAAGTGTTACCCTTGAGCAATGGGACACAACGTGCATAAAGCACAGGGGAAAACAAGGGGAAAGAGAGAGGGGAAATAACATGCAACAAAGAGATGTAGAGATGATTCTTACTGATAGTTAATACTGAGTTGATACTGACCTTTGTGTAGTTTTCTTTATTCTGTTTTGTTATTTTGAAAAAAAAAATACAAGCAGGAAATGTGGATGTAGGAAGAGGGGGACGACACGCAACACTTTTTTCTCTGAAACAACAAATCAAGGGGCACGAATGCTATTCTTTCTCATCCATGTATCCCACTCTCCTACACTGCTGATAGTACAGATTGTCACCCTCCAGTTTTTTGTTTCTTTAAATATTTTGACTTTATTAAATATTTTTGACTTTAATCTTACCTGTGTGTGATCGCCCAACTTTTGTCTGCACCTTGAGCCAGCTCATGTCAACGTAATGGCTACCAATGAAAACACAGAGATGCAACATTTCTCTGAGTCAGACAAGTGACTAACTGTTGAATGTCACTGCACACAGACATAATGGGAACAGTTTGACATTTTGAGAAATACGCTTATTTGCTTTCTCACGAGTTAGATGAGCCAGGAGGCAATTAGCTTAGCATAATGACTGGAAAAAGGGCAAACAGCTAGCCTGACTCTGTCCAAATAGAAAATACACCTGCCAACACCGGTAAAGCTCTTTAATTAACATATTGTATCTTTTTTTGTTTAAGCTATACACATATAGAGATTTTTTTATGTTGTGTAAAAGTTAAAAAAAAAACCCTGCTTCCAATTTATCGCTAAGCTAAATTGAGCATATTAATGATCTCTGGACAGAGCCAGGCTAGCTGTTTCCACCTGATTCCATCTTTACACTAAGCCAAGCTAATCTAATGGCGTCTTGGCTCTAGCTACCTACTTAGCATACAGGCATGAGAGTAGCATCGTGTTATCGAACTCTAAGGCAAATAAGCATATTTCCCATATTGTCTAACATAAGCAGGTGGATAAGGATGGAATTTCTTCTTTTTACGATCTAGTGGAAACACTACGCGTTCCCTGATAAAGCTAACAGACAGTCTAAAGGTGGATTGGATGTCTTTCTGGCTGACAAATGTCAAAAGCAGCTTTTTTTAGCCACAACCGAGTGCTTAAGGGGTGAAGTGTTGAGCCCTGGCCTGAGGTCACGCCTTGACATTCAGCTTGACTTTTCAGAAGGACGTCCGTGTCCATCACTAGTAAAGGTCAGCGTTGCTGTCCTGTCAGCAGGAGGCCATGAACTCTAACCCCAAGCAGACCCCAGATTAAAGACTGGACTAAAGGAAAGGGAGGAAAAAAAGCAGCAAATGTGCTTCTGAACTGTTGATTAACAGTGTGAAGAATAGTTCTTCTAGACATCTGTGTTGATCAAGGCATGCAGCCATGCATACACACCCCAGTGGTCCCAATGACCTTGAGGGGTGTTAGATTTGGGTCAAGATCAAAAAGTCTCTTACAGCCCATCTGTGCTACTTTGGAAACAGGTCCAAACAAATCCACTGGGGGAGAGGGCACCTTTACTGGTGTGACACAACAGACCAATGGGAAAACTGCTATGACATTCTCTAAACTATGAGAGGACAGGGTTTATTTTAGAGTCAGAAATAAAGAAAGACAGATGAGTGGACAGCAAATACTTTTGAAAAGTAAGAGATGAAACAAAAGATTAAAGTAAATTACACACTTGGAATTAATAAAATGTGATGAGAGAGAGAACTTTGATACAGTTCAGTACATCTGTTGAAATAACCTTTGCTGGACATCTAAGAGAGTGTGTGTGTGTGTTTTTTTGTATGTTCGTGGAGTCCAAAAACCGGAATTCACTATACTTGTGGGCTCCAACCAGCTTTGTGGGTCCCAAAATGCTCCAGCCCACGAGTTTAAAGGGCTGTTTGGTAGCAATGTAGGAGCCAGGACAGGCTCTCCACAAGCAGAACACATGACTCATGACTACCATGAGTTGTTTTGTAATCACAAACCAAATGTATCTGTTTCGGCAGGAGGAAGAAATCACTACCAGAGCATGAATAAGAGCATACGGGCATGCTAACCGACACATCAGCTTGCTAACAAGCTCACAATGACAAAACTAAGATGCTGAAGTATGTCACGTATAATGATGACCATGTTCAAATATTTTTAACATATTGGGATGCTAACACAAGCTCATTAAAAAACACAATGTACAGCTGAGGCTGATGGGAATGTCATTCATTTTGTAAGTACAGTATGTGCTCATAAACCAAAGTATTGGACAAATTGAAATTTTGACCTAATAGTGAAAAGTTAAGGGATTGCTACTAACGGTAGTTTTTTCCTGGGGGGACATGAATGTCTGTACCAAATTTGTCGGCAATCTGTCCAATAATTGTTGAGACATTGCACTCAAAACCATAAATCACCAAAGTCATTAGGATTCATCCTCTGGGGAACATGAATATCTGTTCAAAATGTTGTGTGTGTTGTGAATCTATCTAGTAGATGTTAAGATATTTCTGTCTCTTGGTTCCTCTGTGTACCCAGGCAGCCATGCTGCCATCTGGCGTGAAATAGAATCAGTCATGTGTCTTCCTCTTCTGTCACTTTGTTCTAATTGTTTGAAAAAAATGCTTATTTTCCTGTTCATTAAAATAACCCCACAAGGAGAAGCATCGTCCAACCAAGGAAGAGTTCCTCCCAAATCTCCTGATCAAACAAACAAAAAGTATGTACAATTACTATACATGTTGTTTTCTTAATTTATGTTAACTTCTATCATTGAGGAAATAATACTGTGATAGTAGTTAATTGCAGCATTATAATGCACTAACCCAATAATGACCAATTATTTCCTTTGATTGACACCTACTTTTTGATGAATATTGTCATGACTTTGTAAATATTAAAAAAGTAAAGTAACTATTTCTAGTGTCAACAGTTACACTCAATAAATCATTTTTTATTTCTGTCTTTACTATAGTGTGCTGTCTTTAGCTTAAGGTGACTCACATGAGCATGTTAAAATTTAGGATTATCACTCAGATTCTCTCATCCGTATTTTGGCGGTTTGACAGTCAGACGTGGTCTTTTTGGTGAATTAATTAACTGAAAATCCAAAGTGAGTGAACGTGTCACTGTTCAAATGAACTGCAGTACCTACAACAGCAAGTAATCTCTTATGCCTATGTTAAAACTTTTCTAACCTAAGTTTGATGAAACAGTATAATCTCTTGCAACCAAACCTCCATCTTATGGGGTTTTGCAGCAATATATCACAATCAACTCTAATGTCCCCTTTGCTTCTCAGAGAGATAGTTATTTGCAGAAAAAAAAAGTAAACATGGGTCATTTCAGCGTTTGAACAAATGACCAACACTGTTGTTTTTCTGGTGAGGACACTCTTTTATCTCTTCTTTCCCTCTCTTTCTCCATCTCTTCCCTCTCCCCTCCTTGCTCGATATTTTTTCTCCCCTCCCTCCCTTATTTTCCTCCTACTCTTTTTCTCACCTTTATGCCATTCCTCCCTCCTCTTGATCATCCCCTCTTCCGCCTCTCTCCCTATTTGTCTCCCTCACCTCTCTCCCTCTCTTCCTTTTTATTCTCTCTTCTGTCTCCCTATTAGTTCTCTTTTTCTCCCATACCTTACTTTATTCTTTTCCCTTCTCTCCCTTTCCTCTTGTTCTCTCCCTCCCACCATCTCCTCTCCCCCTCCCTCCTCCTCTGTGACCCTGCTGTGTTTCTTCTTTATTTACCACAGGAGCTGCTGAGTTTTCCAGCAGGACCTGACACTTTAGGATCTGATGGATAGGCCTGCCAGCGGACTAGTGTGATAAACGGTAAGGTGATGGATAGATCTGCCGGGGCGGTGGAGACATCACGAAGCATTTTCACAGTTTCGCAGCTCCTCGCCAGGCAGCAGGAGGGCCTGAGGGCGGCCATTTTGTGCCAAGCCACGGGCCCCTAATGGTGGAGCCGGAGCTTAATGAGGCCAGATGATTAGACAGCAAAAAGACGAGGGAGGGAGGAGATGGAGGGGGGCCAGTAATCTGACTCTAGTGGAAGTGCAGTGACTTTCCTGAAGTAATACTGCTGGTGGTAAAAGTAAAAATAAAACATACCTATTGAAAATAATAAATTGTAAATGTGATGTGCTTAAGGAATATATATGATAATGCATTACATTGATGCAGTAAGAAACTGATCAACCCAGGATGATATAAACATCGGGTCTCAATAATCAAAATAGTTCAAAGTTCAAAATCTTCACTGTACATTGTCAAATTCATTGAAAACAAAATGACAGTCAATGGAAATCAAAATCACCAACCAAAAATCAAAGTAAAAGAATTAAAATCAAAGGCTGATCCAACTTGTGTGACTTTCATCATAGCAGCTCATGATGTGAGTGTGTTTGGCCCCCATGTGCCTGTATGCAATCCTGACAGTCTGGATATGCTCCTGATGAGATGGCGGATGGTGTCCAGGGGGATTTCCTCCGAGACCTGGATCAGGGAATCGGTTAGCTCCCGGACAGCCTGTGGCAATACTTAGCTGCATCGGAATCACGATATGATGATTGTGACATTCCAAAGGTTCTCAGTTGGGCTCAGGTCTTGGAAACATGAGGGCCATTCATGGGCATTAATGCCTTCGTCATCCTGGAACTGCCTACACACTCTAGCCACATTGTCCTGCTCCAGGAGGAATCCAGGGCCCACTGCACCAACATAAGGTCTGACAATGACAATGATTTCTATCACATGGAGGTCTCTGTGTCGCTCCTTCCCAGACTATCACTGACCCACCATCAAACTAGTCTTGCTGGATATTGTTGCAGGCAGCATAACGTTCACCACGGCGTCTCCAGACTCTTTCAGATCTGTCACATGTGCTCAGTGTGATCATACTCTCATCTGTAAAGAGAAACGGGCGCCAATGGCTGACCTGCCAATTCTGGTGTTCTCTGGTGAATTGTAATCAAGCTGCACGGTGCTGGGCTGTGAGCACAGATCCCACTAGGAGACACTGGGCTCTCATGCCACCCTCATGGAGTCTGTTTCTGACAGTTTGGTCAGAAACATGCACACCAGTGCTCCTCCTGTTCTTTCTTGGACAAAGGAAGGCACATTTTGATGTGCCATCCTGTAGGAGCTGGGCTACCTGTGCAACCTGAATGGGCTGCAGGTACCTCCTCATACTACCAGTAGCGACAAGAACACTAGCAAAACGCAAAACCAGAGAATCATCAGTCAGGAAGGATTAGGAGAGAGCAATTGTCTGTTGCCACTGCCTGCAAAAGCTTCCTTTTTGGGGGGTTGTCTTGCTGTTGCCTCACCTGTGCCTTTGTGTATATCAAGTCTTTCCAGGCCAGGTATCAAGTTTTTGCAGGACAATTTTAGTATTGTATAATTAATTTCTTATTTTTTATTTTTGATATTTCTAGTATTATGTTTAAAGTCACTTATCACTTTACTTTATTCCATGCTATCCACTTACTGACGTAATGTTTGAAACTTCTCACCTGTGATGCAAATAAAGGCTGATCTTATCTTATCTACAGTCCATACATCAGCAAAAATGTGTGATTACGTGATTACACAAATGATTAATATAAATATCTTGTGATCTCAGTGATTATTGTAGTACAGTTTTAAAAGTGGACAATAGTAGTGTAAACAGAAAGTATGTTTTATGTGTGAGATTGGAGACTACCTACTACCTTAACTGCCTGGAGACAAGTAAAATTCTTTTGCACAAAAATGTCCTCTGTGACGTTTATACTATTATAGTATTAAAGCATTAAATTAATATTACTTGTGCATTAATGAGCTGGGATTGGGTCCAGCCCTCTGCGACCCTGTACGCAGGATAAGTGGTTGACGATGGATGGATAATCTGCTATTATTTTCTCCATTAATCGACAATCGATTAATCGTCTGGTATGTAAAACTGAAAATAATGAGACATGCCGTCACATTTACCCAGAGCCCAAAGTGATTCTTTCACAATGTGTTATGCTACTGCCAAGAGTAGACAAAGGAAAAGAGATATTTGGACTTCAAATACAGGACACACAGGCGGAGTAGATGCTGTTAATAATGTTTATTCAAAATAACAAAAAGTAAACTGGCTTACATGAAGTAGAGGCAGGTAAGAGTCCAAAAACAGGTGTGCAGGCCAAACTTAAAGTAACTCAAAAGACAAGAAGTAGACTTATACACATGAGGGTAGATTAATCATAAAACAATAAAGATAGCAAAACCAAAGCCATAACACGATGCCTATTATTTCCAACAAACAGTCCAATGCATTGCATAAAAAAATGACAATATGATTATCAAAGTAGCTGCCAAATCCTTTTCTATATTCATATAGAAATGTAGTGGAGTAGAAGTAGAAAGTGGCATGAGATTGACATACTCAAGTAAAGTAAAAATTCCTCAATTTTATCTTTTGTTCGGTACCACCAATACTAATTTTAAATATTCAATCACACTGGAACAAGTGGCTTTTTTTGCATTTTCATTTCATTCATTCATTTTTTTATATTGTCCACTTCTCCTTCTCCTACAGCTGGTTGTATTGACATTGAATGTCCAGAAGAGATCACTCTTGTTCTGCATTTGGACTGGAACTGTGGTACTTCACAATGCCATTTACTGAGGCATCAGTCAGTGTATGTTTGTAGCTCTATGTTTTTAATTGTGGAGTTATGAAAGAGAGAGAAAGTGAGAGACCATTGTGAATGAGAAATGTCACTTTGTGCAGGTGGAATGACAAGACTTACAATATTTGAATGTAGAACGTCAGAGCTGTCTAATTGCCTGATCCAGTTAGATAAGCAAAGAGACTCCATTAAAATTGGTTTCTAATCACATTGAAGATTGTAAAATAAAATAAAATTGGCCCATTCAAAGAAGAGCTCAGATTATAATTTGCCTATTATGATGATCAATAAACAATTACCATTTTGAAAAATAGCAGAGTCCGACTCAGCCATATTGTAAATCAATCTCAATCTTCACTCTAGAAAGTAGCAGATGTTCTAAAATGATCAAATGTTATCAAAAGCTTGAAGTACTACCTTGATGCCAGTGAAACACTTGACCTGATTTTCATATAAAAGTCAAGCTAGGATAAACATTAGAGTAATTTAATGCTCTATAACTCTGGCTGCTTGCATTTGATGTAGAGACAACAAATTTTTAATAAACCTCCACTACTTTGTGGACAGAAGTGTCACTCTGCATGTTTTATACGTCACCGACTCCTATAAAAAGTCACTTTTCTAAACACTATGCTGATATCATTCCTAGCTCTTTGGATCACTTATGAGATTGAATGTTGGTAATATCTAATAGCACTTCTCACATGTGACAGTCATAAAGAAGTCAGTCATAGGATGCTTAATGTGATGATAGCTTGGCTGCTGTAATAGGAAGTTACCATCAACCTGCTAGAGTTAGCATTCATGCTCTCAACTGGCCACTTTAATAAATAACAAAACCTTATTTGTTACACAGATATTTTATAGTGTGACCTTTTTCATTAAATAAAAGGAACTCTTTAAGCACTGTGTCATAAATGTTTCACCTGGGATCTCTTGAACTACAGTCTACAATATTTCTGGAACCTGAGTTTGCGCCTTGGTTGAGGGAACCTTAGCAGTATTTTGGGAATTATGCTTACATTACGTGAAATTTAAAGATTGATATCAATCTCGTGTGTATGCTATAAGTACAGAGCTAGAGCCGGGACATGGTTATTTTAGCTTAATGACTGGAAACAGATGTAAACAGCTAGGCTGTCGAGGTGAAAAAATATACCAGGGAGGTAAGAGAAACAAAGCCTGTGTTTGGCGAGGATGGGTGGGTCAAACAAATGACTTTTTAAAAAACTTAAATTAAAGCGATAGTTAGGGATTTTTTTAGGTGGGGCTATATGAAGAACTTAGTGACCGGTCAGTGTGTTCCCAGTTTGGAGAAGCACAGAGTTGTATCAGCATGGAATCAAAGCAATGTACAGTATCTCACAAAAGTGAGTACACCCCTCACATTTTTGTAAATGTTTGATTATATCTTTTCATGTGACAACACTGAAGA